>BGPR01000184.1:588772-621275 GCA_013235015.1 Araneus ventricosus
TCCATGGCTGCAACTTTTTCCCAAGCGTCGTTGGTGCGTTCTGTGTCCTAGGACACTCAACAAAAAAATCTGAAAGTGCAATCGATTTGTTTTCAAAAACCATGTCAGTATCATAGCAACAACACATCATGAATGCAATTATCAAAATTATTAATTAAGTTCAATGGAACATTTTGTATTCGAATTCCTAATCCTAATGTGAATTAATCATCATTTTATTTTTGAAGTATTTTGCTGCAACTCTATTGCATCTATTTTTTCTATGGCTGCAACTTTTGTATATATATAGAAACGCCACACGCCAACACTACGTGTGAGTGGCGCCCTCTACGAGAACACCAAACCAGAAGACGAGAGCTGACGTGGATGGAAGACGGTGGGATGAGAGCAAGACGTTACTCTTGGTCTTAGCCAGACGAGCTCATGAACTTTTGACTTTTCTTCAATAGTTGTAATTGTATTGTTGTAATTCTGTTGTTCCTAGACACCAACCTTAATGTACATATTTCATTTGTACATAGCTGATCAGTAATTTTCAGAATAATTAAATTTAGTTTCAATTAGACTGTGTGGTGAATGCGTCCCCCACATATTTAATTTAAAGCGCGATTATCCTTATTCTTTGTCTGTGAGTTGAATTTGGACATTTTAATTACTTGCAAGAGTGGAGTAAATTTGAATTTCTCTTCTTTACTGATTTTTTATGAAGGTATTTTTGCCGGAAGGCTAATAAATTTAAAATCAATCTTGTTTGTTAGCTGTAATATGTTTGTTTGTTTTTCTGAAAATTCTTTTGTTGTTTACTTATCTTGTGGTTTCGGGCTATGAAGAGGCTTTGGTTAGACTTAGATCGAGCCTCTTGAAAAATTTCCCAATTTATTTGAATCCATTTCGAATATAGTCTATAGCCCTTGAAAAAGTGGACTATAATGGATTCCTTGTCTGTTTAATTCGATTCTATGAGAGTTTATTTCGTAGTTTTTACTTTCTTTGAATTATCATTGACATGTATTATTAAATGATTCTAAAAGTAAGTTTTGGGGTTTATTTGAAATTGTAAATAAATAAGTTTTTTTTAACAATGAGATCATTGAATGACCCCACATGGCAGTTCCTGCTACAAAATTCCCGCCTGGTCATCCGAAGATTAAACATGAAGCTTCATCAAAGTCTGGAGATCGAATTCTTTGACGATTACAATGCTTTCTCTTTGTTTTACTTCGTACTCGAGAAAGAAAAAATGCTACATAACCAGCGGGAGTGGTCTCCCTAAACTTTCTCGTATACTTCCCAAAAAGGTGTCATTTTCCCTCTAACTAGGGTTGCCATACGTCCCGTATACTATTTGTCCCGTTTGCTTCCTAAACTCTGAGTCATTATAATTTTAAAATGACCTACGCCCATTTTTATGATTATGTGTAAAAGGAAAATAATAACTATATTAAAAAATGCGTAAGTTCTCAATTTTTACGCTCGCTGAGGTACCACAACTTTATTTAAAACTTTTGAGAACGAAATCTTACTACAAATATCACGCAAGATTTAACCATACCTTCCATCTGGAGAATGTCAGAACGAAGTTTCGGGTTCAGGGGGTTGCCATAATTTCCGAAGCTACAATTTCGTAGACCGCCAAGGTCAAAAGCCAACTATACTAACTTGAGTAAAATAAGCGAAACGCTCGCCAACACAAAGTCGCAATGTGCATTTTGAACCAAATATGCAATTTGAACAACTTTTTTTCAACGGATTGAAACGAAATTTGAGTACAGTTCTATAATTAATATTAGCAAATGTCCTATCAGTTTTTATTTATCTAAGCCAAAGGGTTTAGGAGATATAATTTTTACAAGTACGCGATTATACAGACCGACAGACAGTCAACCCTTTGACGGATTTGGCCCAAAATTTGATACGGACCTACATTCATGATGATAAAACTGTGTACCAAATTTTATTCATCTAGCTATTCAAGTTTTTGAGTTATAGTGTTCATATTAACGTGGACAGACAGACAGACTTCCCTTGGACAGATTTTGTCCAAAATTTGATAGAAACCTACAAATTATGTGTCAAGTTCACATACTAAATTTCATCCGAGTAGCTCTAATAGGTTTCGAGTTATCGTGTTCACAGACAGACACACAGACAGACATAATTCCAAAATTGTGTTTTTCGAACTCAGGAAGGTCTAAAACGTGGAGATTTGTCAAAATCTCGAGTTCGAATTTTTTTGACGATTACAATACTTTCTCTTTGTATACTTCGTATACGAGAAAGTAAAAATAAACTTCCAATGCAGTTTACAAACTTCCAGAATCTTTTTTAATGGAAAATATTTATACTCTGATGAAAAAGAAAGTTAAGAGAGGAACGTAATCGCGTACACAAAACAACGAATGCTTCGCTGAAAATTACTTTTCGCGTTATCTTAGAACCTGGCGTAAAGGTAACAAAAAATTGCGCTTCGTTGTACTGATTAAAAATAAATAGGATTAAGAAATTTAGGTCGTTCTAAAAATTATGCGAAGAAACGAAAAAATATTTCTCAACAAAGAGTAATGGAAAGTAAGAGTAATGGAACAAAGTTAAATGGAAAGGTAGCATTTTTTTATGAGAGATGCAACAAAGTGGCACATTTAATTTTCTTGGTTTCGCTTAAAAACCGGCTCAGATAATTAAAATTTCTTGCAATAAAAATGTTTAAAGAGAATGAATTTTTGCTCATCGAGAAAAGCCATGGTTTATCCTCTTTTTTTAGAACCGTCTTTCTTTTTCGGATTACAAAAAAAAGCACCGATCATCTGAAATTCAATAGATAAGCGACAGCCTTAATTGGATAAGTGAATCAATTAGAGTCAACTTCGAAATACATATTTGCAGATAGAGCTGTTGCTTCAAGACCAGGCAGAAAAAAATGACTTTTTCAAACAGCCGCTGATGTTAAAGGCGTAGGACTACTTTACTCGTGTGACTCTTTTCCGATTTTCAATTTTTTTTCTAACTTCTGTTGTTACCCTTTATCTCTTAAATAATGCATTAATTATGTTTTAACATATGTAGTTGTCGAGATATAGAGGATCGCGTCACCAATTCATGTGGATTTTTGCCCAACTTTGCGACTCGGTGGTCGCTGAACTACAATTCCTATTTTCAATTTTTTTTGTAACTTCTGTTGTTACCATTTGTCTCTAAAATAAGACATTAGTTATGTTTTTAACATATGCAGTTGTAGAGATATAGAGGATCGCGTCACCAATTCATGCGTATTTTTCCCAACTTCGCGACTCAGTACTCGCTGAACTACAATTGCTATTTTCAATTTTTTTTGTAACTTCTGTTGTTACCCTTTATCTCTAAAATAAGACATTAGTTATGTTTTTACCATATGTAGTTACCGAGATATAGAGGATCTCCCATACAACGTTTTTCGTGGCGTTCTGACGTGTCAATCAAATTCCTTCCTGAGATCCCAATGGGAGGAACGTAATCCTACGTTAAAAACCCAATGCTGCATTAATTTAGAATCCAGTTTACGCAAAAGATTAAAATTGGTTTAGTTTTGCATAGTGAATTGCACTCTTATGTTTAGTTTTCAATAGTGAATCCGAAATCCACAAAAGAGTAATGATATAAATACGATTCATTTGAAGCCTGTATAATTTAAATAACAATTAAAGTAATTGAGTATAGATTGGCTGAAAATTATTAGGTTTCATTGCATGAAAGCTTTCACTTTCGAAACAGCACGCAACTTCAGTTTATTAAGAATTTGTTTTTGAACTCGTTTTGTCGACACAATCCCAGCAAAGCAAAGTTCTCCAAAGATTTTTACTACGAAAATTATTAATGATATACAGTAATCATAATATACTCTAATCTTTCTCCAATAGCTAATTTCTAAACCCTTAAACATAAGCATAGTTGGAAAAATGCTATAAATGACGAGTAAATAAATATAATGCTTGAAAAATTACAACTGTAGCGGTTACAATTCACTGCTTTCTCCTTTTTATGGTAGGTGGCTCTACTAGAGCCATCCGGGTTCTTCCCATGCTGCCTCTCTCTCTTCTTCTGTGTACTTGTCTTGTGTTGTTGTTCTCTGTCTTGCGTCTTGTACCTTTTAATGTACTGTGTCGTGGAACTTAGCCATCTAATAAAAATGGTTCCTGAAATGGAATTAATTCTTCAACAGCGACATTCCATATAAACATGAGTCTCGTCCCTCTACGCAACTATTTATTTAAAGAAAAGCACACTACAAAAAAATCTTCATTTACAGAATGACAACAAACACACAAATAACAGAAGCCACAAGGAGTAAATCATAAAAAAAATTGCACAAAATAAAAAAAGAAAATAAAAAAGTTGAACACAGAGTACACAAAATCATAAACATTTTGCAAACGTATATATAATTAAAAACGAAAACACATAATCACAAAATATTCTTCATATACAAATAATTTAAGCAAAAACAATTCCACTCTTCTGTGACTAAAATTGGTCGAGTTATGGATACTTTACTCGTATAAACTTTACTTATTGGGAAGGTAAAAATAAATAATGCTTTATAACATGATGGCATTATTATGTTATGATGTTTCGGATCAGAAATTCGATTTTCCTTCTTTCATTGCGAAATCAAATATCAGCGGAGTCGAATCGTCAACTCAAAAGTTCATTTCGGATATTTTTAGAATATTTTTATAGATGCCAAACGAGAACGCTTGGTTGCATATCGATCATTTTCGGACAACGCGTATTATGAGTAAATTTTTTATGTGGAAGTGCACGAGAGTAAGAAATAAAGAACACTCCCCATTTAGTTTAAAAAAGCAAATATTTGCCGCAAGACGGCTCCTCCCCTCCACTTTTGTTTTTTATTTCGTCTTCTGATAGACGAAATGCAACCATTCACCATCTTAACCGAGCGAGTAAAAACAAATATAGGGAAATTACTAATATAATAGCCCAGATCTGTCTCTTGGTAACGCTCTGACGTCACCGACAATAAAACTCGAGCCATAGCACTGCGAGATGTTAATCAGCATTGTTACATTGTTAAAGAACCTAAATTTCAGTCATTTTAAATTTAAAAGAATAATTGTTGTTCCAATTTCAAATTTAATAGCTCTAAAATAGTGAAATACAATTTTCTATCGATTGATGTAAAATTTATCTCGATATGATCAATAGTTCCCGAGAAATTTTAAATTATATTAATCCTATATTTCAAATTAATTTAAGTTTTTAATAGAAAGTAGTAAATTACGTCAGTGGCATATCATGCGCGTGATATAGTTTGGGCGCCAAATTGCATCTGAATCCAATCGTGGCGATGTTGTTTTCTTGCCAAGAATTAAATTAGCCACCAGTGACGTGAATCTACCATTCGTTCTCAACCGCCGCCAGTTCCCGTTATTTCCAGCATACACGATGACTATCAACAAATCGCAGGGGCAAACTTTCGATCATGTTGGAATTTACCTCGATGAGCCTGTCTTTTTACATGGACAGCTCTATGTTGCACTTTCAAGATCTAGGATTCCCAATCACAATGAAATTTACACAAAGACATCTGAAGTACAAGGAAAATTATTAAACAGCAAAAAATACTTCACACGGAATATGTTGTTTACCAAGAGGTGTATTGAATAAAGAAATATTTAAATAATATGTAAATAAAAAAATATTTCCTGTCATAAAACATATGTTTATTTTATTTGTTTTCAATCAATGTTAAACATTTTTCTCGCATATATATCTATTTAAACATGTCAAATTTGACGGGAAATCTCTCAAATGAAGAGGTAATTTGCACCCGTCATACCATGAAGGGTGATTTTCTAGTAAATATTATAAGTATCAATCCTCCTATACCGTCGAAATTGTGAACAAAGTTTCCGTTTGTCGTGCCAATTTTACTGGAAATTCAAATTTCTATCCTTCGTCTTTTCATGAAATGCCTTCTTTTTTCAGGCAGAAGAAACTATTGAAGAGGATCGGCCAACTCAGAAGAGAAGTCGGTGAGTTGCCAAGATTCAGAGAAAGGCATTATCACAATTATTCAATTACTAAATATATTACTAAATGCATTATTACTGTATATATTCAATTACTACCCAGATAGCACGTAAGTTTGCAGCAAATTTGATTTTGACTTGATATTGCCTTTTCATAGCAAATTTGACGCGTCAAACTTTTAGCGAACTTGTGGTAAGTTCACCGTGACAACTAGCGCCACCCTCTCTTGCAAAACCCATTTGCTACAATTTCGCCGTGACAAATAGCGCCACCTCACTTGCATTGCAAGCTTGCAGCAAATTTGCAAAACAAGCGTGATGCAAAGATAGCACAAAGAGATAATTATCTTTGTCTCTGTTTTAGAAAAACATCCGATTTTTAATAGCATCTCCTAGACCGTCCTTCTTTTTATTAATTCAATAAATCAATGATAATTTGTGAAAAAACTAACCTTTTTATAAAAAAAAAAATTGAAACATTCTCCATCTTTTTTACTAAATATAGCATTCGCACATTAAAGAAAACTATATCGCCTTTTTCTGAATGTTGAAATTTTAGTGTTTATAAACAAAATTAAACCGAAAAAACAGTCAATATTTGTTGAAAAATAAACTTGTACATTTTGTCCCATTTTAAAGTAATTACTTTTGAACTCTAATTTCATAATTTATTCTACTAACAAACGTAGCTACGTAAACGTAACAAAACGTAGTTATTAGCGAAAATCGCTCTCTCTTTGACTTCAAATCATATTCGCAACTCAAAAAATTAATGAAATCAAGAAAATAGTTTAAAATAAATCGTATGAGAATCGAATCGAACGGTGTATTAGCGAAATCTATCTTCGCCTCTCAGAGTTTAACTGGCTGAATGGTTAGAGCGTCCGCTTCCCGAGCGCTAGGTCGCGAGCTCTATCCTGGGTTGTGTTCATACTCTGTTTGTGCTATAGTTTGCAATGCAAGCTTGCTGCAAGTTCGTCCTATGGTGACTTCGAGGCTTGCGTTAACTTGTTGCAAGCTTGTTTCGCACTTGCACACTTGTCGTGACAAATTTGCAGAAAGCTTGCAGATTTGCTGCAAACTAAAATTGCTATCTGGGTATAGACAGGTTGTTATAATTATAGTTCGCCTATTCATAAGGACCTAAATAACCTTTTTGGAATCCAGATGAAACAAAATCTCACTAGTATGTAATACAAGTGATGCGCTCTATGAAAACAGAAAAAAAGAAGAAAATTAAAATTTTCATCAATAGATGGCGCTGCTTCAATATCTGAGGTGATTTTCTCATATCTTTTTTTTCTCTTTTTCTTAGTTTAACTAAAACCCTGCCGAAATTCAGCTCTGAACGTTAGGTCTTTTTCTGTTCAAAACACCTTCGTTTTTAAGCAAGGAAGTGCACTTACATATTTCTTTCTTGAATTCTAACTCCTTTCTCCCTTTTCTATGAAAACAAAATTAAATTAAATAGTGAGAGATGGTGCACTTTCTTGCATGAAAACGGTGTTTTGAACGGAAAAAGAGTTTAAGCGCGGTACTGAATATCTGTAGAGTTTTGAGTTAAACTAAAAAAATAGCTATTCAATTTTGCTTCAGTAATGACACAAGCGGGAGTGGTCTCCCCTAAACTTTCTCGTATAGTCCTAACACATGTAGAAAAAAAAGTTAAAGGCATTAAAACGAACAAGAACCCCAAACGCATAAGATTTTTGGGGAAAAAAATAAGCGAAACGTCATACCACGATTTCCGAAGGTCGTCCAACGCGGACGTGGAGTTAGAAGCCGGCGTGATTACGAATAGGGCTGGGTGTAAGATAAAGAAAACGAAATTTGCAATTTAAACGCCTTTTTATAACCGATTGAAACAAAAATTGGACACAAATCTAACATTAAGGTAAGAAGGCTAAATATCAAATTTCATTCATCAAAGTAATTTTTAAAGAAGTTATTGCTTTGAGAAGTATGCGATTCAACCCTTGGACGGATTTGGTCCAAAATTTGATACAAACCTACATTCCTGATGATAAAAATGTGTACCAAATTTTATCCACCTAGCTATTTAAGATTGTGAGTTATCGCGTTCACATTAACACAGACAGACATAATTCCCAAATTGTGTTTTTTGGACTTCCTCCCTGAGGGAGGTCTAAAACGTGGAGATTCGTCAAAATCTCGAGTACGAATTTTTTGAAGATTGCAATACTTTCTCTTTGTATACTCCGTATAAGAGAAAGTAAAGACACCTCAGATACTGGCGCAGCCCCACTGGCAAAGATTTTCAATTCTCTATCTTCTTTTCTTCCTTTTTTTTCTTTTTCTATTTTCTTTTCGGTTTTTACAAAGCGCGTCACTTTTACTACATTCTAGTGAAATTTTGTTTCGTGTGGAGCCATAGAACCGGCTCTAGAGGTTTTTGAACAGGCAAACTTTAACTATAAGAACCCGGTATGTTATACTATATTGTGGCTTACTGTAATTGCAGTCAGTGACTTCTAAGTTGTCAGTATTCATGGTGGTCATTAAAGCCCTGAACTTCAAAACGGCGATAGCTAAAGTCAGAAAAGTGGTGCCTGAGTAAAGTGAAGAGGGTTTGCGCTACACGGCTAACACTTACAGCTTTACCAACGGGCAAAATTTGAAGTTACAGCGTTTAATCTTGAAAACATTAATAGACACGGGGAAAATCATTAAATAAGTTGTAGAGCATCATCAGTTTGGTACAAAAAAGTATCTTTCCATATTAATGCTAAGTACAGAAAGAATGAAACGCGCATCTGGTTGGTCACTATTTACAAAAGTGTGACGTTATGAAGCGCAAAGCAAAGGAGCACTTACTTGTTATTAGGCTCATTTAGCCTTCCTTCTGAAAAAGTTTCCCATTACAATAGACAGCATTCTGTATTTGAAACAGGAACAGGATCTCTCCGGAAGCACTATAAAATGGGAATTCATGATCAAAGAAATACGTATTTCATACATTTCTTTCTTAATATGCACAAAATACACTAGAAAACAATTTTTTTTCATTTTTTGTTAAATGAAATTTTTCAACTCTGTTTAAATATTTTCTAATCGTTGATTTTAAATCTGATAATCATCTTGCTCTACGGCCCCTAGTTTTTATGCAATATGACATTATATGCTGTTATATGATCAAAAGCCCAGGACAATCGTCTAGAGAATTACGCTAGTGGCTACTAGAGGTCACCACTTGTCTAAAATATAGCGCGTGGCGTCAGGAAGACGGTCACAGTATATTTCAGTTACAGGTGCGATAAAGAAATGAATTGTTCCCCTTATTGTTATGTATTCGGTGACAGTTTTCAACTCTGAGCAACTATGAATTCCAGTGTTGGCTCATCTGAAGACTAAGACATTCAGCAAAAATCAGTAAAAACATGGTGTTCGTGACATTCAGCTTCCAGAAGAAATGGTTTCAACGTCTCAAGACTCCTCATCCGACAGTGACAATCCATCAGTCCCTCAGAGCTTCAGACAAGTGGAATTGAGTGTGCAACCTCCAGGATTCTACTTGAATCCTCTACCAAAGTGTCTTTCTTCCGAAAAAAGGGATCAGGACTTCTTATCAGAAGACAAGCAGTTTGTTTACTGCCAAGATATCGCAAGTCTTCTCGGAAAATTAGATGTCACCTTCTGCAGTTCAGCAAAAGTGGCGTTTGTTTTTGGACAGCAATAAGCATAGTCTAAAATGTGTACTAATGCATTAATGCAACCAGATTTTCATTCAGTGTATTTGAGAGAAACACATGGCATCATTAAAATCGTCATTGACTTACTAGAATATCCCGAACAAAACTGGAGCATTTATGAAGACCTGAAAATAGTTAGCATTATCCTTGGTCAGCAGAAAGGTTTCACTAAATTCCCATGCTATCTCCGTATGTGGAACAGCCGAGCGCAAAAGAAAACAATGCACCTAGAAGGAGTAGTCTATCAGTGAAAGTCTCGAAGCTGGCATGTCAAACATTGTGAGTGACCTGATCGCCAGTGCATATTTACGGATCCTACATAGTAGGGAATGAGGTCGCTTCTTATTGGCTCTTAAAGTCACGTGACTTGGCTTGCTTCTAAATGACATCGTGAAACTAAACGGTACTTACAAATACTGAAGGTTCGTCCTTCATTGTTTCATTACGAAAATGTATTCATCATTTTCTTAAAAATATCCGAATGATCATAATCAGAAGGTAATTTTAATTTCTCCATGATGCAATAGCAGAAGTCAAAATAATAATTAAAATCCCGCTTAAACATCGTGCTGTGACATCATTAACAAACAAGCAAAATCACGTGACGCTGAGAGCCAATGAGAAGCAACCTCATTCCCTACTATGTAGGATCCGTAAATATGCTTTGCCACACGAGACATTATCGTTATTCCTTCACTTTAAGCTTGGTTGGATGAAGCAGTTTGTCAAGATATTAAATGCTGATGATGAATGTTTTCAATTTATGGTTTCTTCTTTTCCTGCTTTGTCTTTCGAAAAGAACAAAGCAGGTGTGTTCGATGGGCCCCTCGAGTTTGTCAGGAAGATGAATGAAAAGGAGAAGCCAGCGTGACTGTCTTTTAAGGCAGTTATACAACATTTTCTTGGTAACCGAAAGGGAACTATGGTATTCTGGTTACTAGAATGCTGTTTGCATTTTGTGAACTCGTGCGCAACATGAGTGCAAGAGCTCCATTTTCTGTTTAGTCATGTCGATCGATTCTCCAAGAATCTTGGGACTGTAAGTGATGAACAGTGAAAGCGCGTTTGTCAAGATAGTAAATGCTGATGATGAATGTTTTCGATTTATGGTTTCTTCTTTTCCTGCTTTGTCTTTCGAAGAGATCAAAGCAGGTGTGTTCGATGGACCCCTCGAGTTTGTCAGGAAGATGAATGAAAAGGAGAAGCCAGCGTGACTGTCTTTTAAGGCAGTTATACAACATTTTCTTGGTAACCGAAAGGGAACTATGGTATTCTGGTTACTAGAATGCTGTTTGCATTTTGTGAACTCGTGCGCAACATGAGTGCAAGAGCTCCATTTTCTGTTTAGTCATGTCGATCAATTCCCCAAGAATCTTGGGACTCTAAGTAATGAACAGTGAAAGCGCGTTTTTCAAGATTTCAAAATGATGAAAAGCGCTTCCAAAGCAGCTGGGACAAATATATGATGGAGGAGGTATCACACGAGGTTGCCCGGATGAAGTCTGCAAATGCAAAAATTACAAGCTCAATTTCTTGCCTGCATTCTATCAATTACTTCACAATAGTGAGATTTTACCTATCTTATGAGTGTCTCCCCTACAGAAGTGGGCACCACTAAGTGTGGATGAGTTGCTCAGGTTTGTATATGAAGGAACTCGCCCGCCTAGGGGTACATAAATGGGGGGGGGGGCGGCAGCCCTCCTCCAGTGATAGTACGTGCCTCCTACGGACCGTCCGGCCGGATCTGAGATCCAACTACGAGCTTTTTAACCGCAACAACTTTAATATCCTACTCGTTTCTATTGAAGGACTGTCATTCAGTGAAAACCCGTGTGCTTTGGCAGGTCGGGGGCTGTATTTACGGTTAAGGTTATCTTATGAGTGTAAGTTATTAATAATATTATTTATAAATTTATAGGCTGTCTATTGACTTATAATTTAAGGTATCCGACTGTGTTCGGAGACATTTTTTTGAAAAATAACTTATATTTATATATATTAATGTTATTTTTCAACTGTATATGTTTTAAAACTACGATAATATTGTAAAATTGAGCTTTCAAAATAATATTTTTTTCAAAACTGAGAAATTTGAAGAAAAATGACTAAAATATTTGCCTTACCCTAACAGCCATAGGCAAATTCATATTCTAAATATACATAAATCCTTGTAGGAGTACATTTTTTTACAGTTATCTGTGTTATGCTCTAAAATATTTCTTGATAAAAAATGCTTTTCGTTTATATTTAAACACTTAAAAATATTACTTGATTTTAAAATTGACTTTAGTTTTTAGAGGAAAACATCAAGCATATTCCAGAAAACAATCTCAGAAAATTTCATATTAATACTTGAATAACGTTTTGAGAAATCATTGTTACGGTCAACAGTTTTCCTCAAAAATATCATTTCTCAGAAAACGCATTTAAAGTTTTCATGCAACTTAAAATAATGCTTACAGTTCGGTAATAAAACAGCTGTAAATCCATTTGTAATTCACGTAGAGTAAAAAGTGAGACAGTTTTAGGAAGCTTAGTAAACAAGCTACAAAATTAAGTCATAAAAATGTTTTGATAATTTCATCAAAAACGACGATTTTAAACCAGTCGGATTCCTTAAGGGAGGAAAAAACCGTAAAAATTGTGTGTTGTAAAATCTATAGCTTACAAAGAAAAACAAACTTCAAATTTCAACTAAGTATACTCGAATTAGGTATGGACAAGTGTATAATTGCAAAAAAGAAAAAAAATCACCAGTGATATTTTTTCGCACTAAAATCGATGATGCTCAGCAACTTCTTTATTGAATTTCTTTTGCCTTATCCTTTACCGTTTTGGTGATAAAAACTCCAACTCCGAAGTGGGATGGTCTTGCTATGAAGCGCATAGCAACTCTACATCTATACCTTGTTGAAACTCTTGAAGACCAGGCTGTGTGCCACTTACGGGTTTTGCATTTACACTATATGCCCCAAAGTATCCGGACACTTTCAGATTTTCACATTCTTTTATAATTTTTCCGGAAAAGTTTAACTGAGTGCCTTTTAACTTCGACCATGTCAAGAACAAACTGTAACTCACATTTCACATTGAAGATTCGGTCCACTGGGCAGTTCGGGGATCGTCTACAAATTGATAAGACAAAAACGTTTTTGGCCCACCCCGCTTCACAGAATACTGATAACAAGATGAAACTTTCAGAAATGGTAATGTTTAATGTGCATAATATTTACAGGGATTTTCGTAAACTCAGCGCAAATATTTCGGAAGATATAAAGGTTTTCTTAAAAAATCCCAAATTTTCCCACCTGTTTTTTGCTTATAACATGCAGAGGTTTCTCTTATATTATACGAAACTTACAGAAAGAATGACAATACGTTAGAGAAGCATTGGGTAAAAATTTGGAAAAGAATTGTTGAATATTACAGGAAATATGAGCATTTATAGTAAATAATGTTTTACTGCGCATGCGCTAAACATAGCGTAATTTTTCTTTCACAGCTTTAAAGTCAGATATATAAGGCAAATTATATAAAAAATTTCAGTTCAATATCATTAGTGTTCAAAAAGATATCGGCATTACAACGAGCAGAATTTTAGCTCCTGTCGAAGAGAAGCTAAAAGATGAGAGGTTGTATACAAATTGATATTTTTTAAACTTATATCTTTGAATAGTTATATTGAATTGAATAGTGCGCAGTAAAACATTATTTACTAAAAATGCTCATATTTCTTGTAATATTCAAACCTTCATTTCCAAAGTTTTACAAAATGCTTCTCTAACATATTATCATTTTGTCCGTAAGTTTCGTATAATATAAGAGAAATCTCTGCATGTTATAAACGAAAAACGGGTGGGTAAATTTGGAATCTTTTAAGAAAATCTTTATATCTTACCAAATATTTGTGCTGAATTTACGAAAATTCCTGTAAATATTTTGCACATTAAACATTACGATTTCTGAAAGTTTCATCTTGTTATCAGTATTTTGTGAAGTGGGGCCGGCCGAAAATGTTTTTGTCTTTATCAGTTTGTAGATGGCCCCCTAATTGCCCTCAGAACCGAATTTTCAATGTACAATGTGAGTTACAGTCTATTCTTCACATGGTATAATTTTAAAGGCAGTCAGTAAAACCTTTTCGGATAAATTATAAAACTTGTGAAAATCTGAAAGTGAACGGATACTTTTGGGCATATTGTGTATATATATTAAGTACTTTCTGTCTATCCTTACCATGTGAAGTTGTGTTTTATGTTCGTTCTTGTACGTGTTTGTGATGTGCTGCTTGTAGAAAATAAAGATGGATATACAATCAACTGTTGCCTGCTGCTTAATTTCTGACAGCTAAGAGCACTAATTTGATTTACTAATTGAAACTAATAGAACAGATAGCAGAAGTTTCATCCAACATTTGGCCAATTGGCATAGAGTAAGAGATAATACAGGAATGAATATTCTTAACAAACTTAAAAGTCTCTCAGTGTCTTACTGGATTCACCTGCAGTGGATTCCTTCTCATGTCAACATCCAATGTAACGAGATTGCAGATCCACTTGCTAAAGCAGGTGCTGAAGATGCTTCAGTGCCTTCTGCACCTCTCACCTACTTGGAGCTGTTCTCTAGAGCTAAAAGCAGGAATAAAGATATCTGGCTCATTGCACCGGTGCATCACTGGTATCAGGGTTCTCGACCAGGTGGCTGTCTATCAATTGACTGCAGCAGACGCCACCAAACAACTCTTACTCGCTTCCTTAGTGGGCATATCAGAAGTTTGACTTTCTCTAATAATTCTAAATGTTTTGAGATGTGCCCAAAATGTACTGCAGAACAGGCCACACCTAATCATATTTTTGCAGGCCTGGGGCTTTCCAAACAGGATCTTGTTTCTAATCCTCTATTGGCTTCGGATTTCTTGAGGGTGCACAGACTCATGGACCTGATATAGCTCTGCTGATCTTCGGGGATCATCAACAACAACAACACTAATTGAAATGTATTGCGAAGTTATAATTTGAACCTCCCTAGTCAGATGTCGCAGTTCTGGAGTTCAAGGGTGGAGGGATGAGGACTTTCGTGGGCAACTTCAATACTGGATGATTTTAAACTGATTTTTCAAATTTGTTGGGAAGTTATGGAGTAGTAAAAGAAGCAGATTTCTTATAGGAAAGTATGATCGCAAGCGTCATATAGAAGGGAAACAGGCCCGGAAGGTGAAGGAAAGCAAATAGTAAAAGCGAAGGGTAAATCAAATAGCATTTTATGGTTTCGCTACTATTACACAGTTATAGTAGATTCACACAGTTTCGGACATTTTCTAGAATATAGAACAGAGAGCGCCATTGCATTGACTGACGAACATACTGAAAAAAGCTCCACAATTCGCAAACGTTGCCGGTGGAAACGGATATTCGAGCAACGAGGTCCATGTCACTGTCAACAGAAGTCTCAAGGTTTATTATGACCCATCAGAAAAAAAAGAGATCGATGGGAGATAAATCTGGTATTTACGTTCGGTATTGTGTTATTCAGCGGTTGGGGTAGCGATCTTTAAGCAATCGATCGCTTTTTCTTTGTCGCACCATATATTAGATGTATATCAGGAAATGCAGGAAAAAGCATACTTTATATTACTTATTATCAGTGGCGAATCCAGGATCCTGGTCTGCGGGGGGGACGAGGTCATAAAAATTTTGTATCGTAGTGACGAATGTCAAACCTCATGGCTTATATAAACCAAAACACTTTAATTTTACAGGCTTTCCTCTCCTGACAATAAAAATCATAAAGAACACTACAATACTTTCGATGATTTAATAAAAAATACAATGAAATAGCTGGACAAAAAAGGTTTTCGACCGCGCCAACGCTACAATTGCAAGTGGAATAACTAGAAAAGTAGGAAAATTTTCGAGCCTGTCAAGTCAGAATCAATGTTGTCACGATTTTACTACTATTTTTTAAAATGAAAGTTAAGATCAAACACTTGTAGTGATTTTAAATTAAATCAAGAATTTTGCTTTAGCTCTGGGGGGGGGGGGGGCCCGGCAGCCATTGCGGGCCACTAGCGCCATCACTACATCTTGTTTGTGCTTTTCCTCCCTTACCTTCCTTTGTGAGATCATGTTCTTAACTTACATACCTCCCCATCAAATTTGGAGAATCAATTTAGAATCTTCCTGTATAACTTTTCATTTGTCAGTTGTTTTGTGTATGATGTGATGTTCCTTTTATAGTTGTGGACGAGCTGGAGTCGGAGCGTCTGGTAGAAACGGAAGACGAGGAGTGAAGAAAAACTCATAGAAGCCGCATCCATCTTATTTGCTGCACGGTGCAGAATTCCTCGTCTCAGACGCAAGTGTAGTTGTGACACTGTGTTATTGTTATCCTGTAAACGTGAACTTGAACGTGTTGCAATAAAATAAAAAGAACATTTTTTTCACGTGGCAGCACTTTGTCTGTCTCCAAATTGCATAGCCTAGTCGAAAGTTAACACGTTGACTTCCAAGGTAAATTGCGGGATTCCAGTCCCAGAAGCCACAACCAGAGGACCAGTCCCCAGCCCCAACCACTGTACAAGTTTCTTCAATTTTTATTACATATGAAGGCTTATGACGTCTAAATATGTCATCATCGGTCTCCTTCCACCCACTAACCTCCATTTTCGAGAGAAATCGAAAAAATTACTTCTCCACTGTGCATTCTCTGTGGGGGAAAACCTTGAAAACTTCCCCAGCCCCCGTCTAGATATGTCATCAAGGGTCGCCAGCCCTCACCACCCCCATTTTTGAGATATATAGCAAAATAAATCTTTGGAAGATCCCTCAGCTCTACAGCCGCCAATTCGCCAATTTATATCGCCAAGTTGCAAGCATAATTACAGGCTATTAAAATTACGGGCGAACTGCCAAGGCCATCTCATTCAATGGGCTAATTGGGCTCTAGTCTAGGGGCGCCATTGATCCAAAGGCGCCTAAAATTTACAATTTTTTGAACCAAAAAATATCTTTTAATTAAAAAAAATTAATATGTTAAAAATAAAGATATTATTAGGGGTTGTAAGATAAGTTGTAACTAGACAGTCATCAATTTTGTAATATTACATAAACATGTATATATCATTTCAAAAATATTCATACAGAGGCAATTAGGAGAAAAATCCTGAGTTATAGTAGAAGTTACCTACTATGCGGTAGCGTATTTATAAAATACTGTTTTGAAAAGACGCTGATTTGCAAAGTGTTAATCAGAGAACTGGCTACTTTTTTTTACTCCTCAATTATTGTGTCAGGTAAGTATTTCCGTTGGGCCACAAATTCTCAAATTCCTAGTTACGGTTCTGATTGGGCGCCAAATTATTCTAGCCCAGAATGCAAATATTAGTTAGGACCACCCTGTGAACTGCTGGTCGCCGAAGGCGTTTGTTTTCAGCTTTATTTGGCAGTCTTAATATGATTAATAAAAATTTACTCTGAATTATATAGTAAAGATAACGTTCGCACAAAAAATAATGCATTGAATATTGTCGTAACGTGCTTTTGGGGAAGAATTCATATGAGGGGAGTGAGATTTTTCTGTGTAGAGCTCTCAGGCATACATGAGTAAACTAGACTATATATACAAGCAGTAACGATATATTTTACCTATCTACTATCAGTAAAGATATAGAAATCGAGCAATACTGTTGAGTAAAGCCAGTAAATTTCCTTTTCTCGATGTTTACGTTGAGTGTGTGTGAGAGGCACAGCAAATGCTTTTTGTCTATGATTGGGCTCGACAGCTCCATCTGTAGAGAGGGCAGTGTACCGCTCACTTTATTTATTGTGTATGGATATAAATTTTAACACATTGTTGAGCGGGATTTTTTTGTGGAAACTGATGCGTGTGGACGGCTATTTTTCCTAAAAGTGAATAAGAGAGAATCCGCATATGATGGAATCCCAGATAGCACGTACACTTGCAGCAAGTTTGATTTTTCTTGATATTAGCTGATAATGACAAACTTGATGTGGAACCTTTGCAGCAAATTTCCTGCAAAGTAACAAAGCTTAATCGACCAATCCACTTTCAAAACAAGTTTGTTGTGAAGTTGTTATGACGAACTTCACACCACGATTGCAAAATATGTTTGCTGCAAAGATGATACAGCACACTTACAGATAATCTTTGTCTCTGTTTTAAAAAACATCCGATTTTTAATAGTATCTCCTAAACCGTCCTCCTTTTTATTAATTCAATAAATCAATGATAATTTGTGAAAAAACTAACTTTTTTTTCTAAAAAAATTTTTGAAAAATTCTCCATCTTTTTACTAAATATAGAACTCGAACTTAAAAAAAAAAATTATATATCGCCTTTTTTCTTAATGTTGAAATTTTAACGTTTATAAACAAAATTAAACCTAAAAAACAGTCAATGTTTGTGAAAAATAATAACTTACATTTTGTCCCATTTTATAAGTGTTTACTTTTGAACCCTAATTTCATAATTTATTCTATTAGCAAAATGTTCTTATTAGCGAAAATCGCTCTCTCTCATAAATAAATCATATTCTCAACTCAAAATTTTAAAAAATTAATGAAATCAAGAAAACAGTTTAAAATAAATCGTATAGATGAACGATCTATTAGCGCAGTCTATCTTCTCCTCTCAGAGTCTAGCTGGCTGAGTGGTTAGGACGACAAGTTTAGGAAGCGGTATGAGAGGGTTCGAATCCGAGGTTGTCTTCGCACTCCGTTTTTTGCTCTAGTTTGCAATGAGTTTGACGCGGCAAGCTTGTGTCAAGTTTGACGCGTGGTTACTAAATCGTCTGCGTTAACTTGTGTCAAGCTAACTTTCTTGCCGTGTCAAACTTGTTGCAAGCTTGCAGAGCATGATTGCTGTAAACTAAAATTGCTATCTGGGATATAGGCAACTTGAACTTACGACGTCTTTCCACAAATTGAGGATTTCTCAATAATATATTTACCGTTATAAGTGGTGTAAAAAGTGCATCAGTACACCATTTCGCAAACAATTGAAAATATAACGATAAAATAACGATAATCACAATTAGAGTGCAGAATACTCAGTAAATAAGGTTCGGTTATCGAAAGACGTCATGTGAGTTTCCTGTCAACAACGTATGGATATCAAAAGACGTCATATGACGTTCCCGGTCAACAACGTGCGGTAGTCAAAAGACATCATATGACGTCTCCGGTCAATAATGTGATAAGAAATAGCATTTTATGACCTTTTCAAAATCATTTTGTCAATTTTATAAATATTTGGTTTATTTCTTCAGTATAAAGGCCCCCTCTGACCGTTGCGCTCTAGGCCAGGTCCTAGGTTGACCGTATGGGAAATATAGCGCTAATTATTTTAATTTCATAAACTGAAAATCAATTCTTAAGTGTTATGATACTAAATGAAAGAATAAACTACATTATATATAAATCAGGTACTTCGATTTGAAATTTCATTTGCAGACAGGCTAGAAAATTGTAGAATTTCAGAAAATTTTACTCAGTACAATTTTGGTTAGTTTTTATTGTATTTTAAAATGAAGAAATATTTAGGGAATTAGTTTATGGACAGCAGCATTTTTTTGCATAGAAAATCTTTGCGTTTCTTCTAGATTTATGGAAAACGTCAGATGTTACAAAACTGATTTCATGGCGCCATCTAGTATCAGACTAATACACCATTTCTACCTTAATGTTTTCTTCCCCTGCTCTTTCTTTCACACCTCATTTTTATCAATAATTTAGAAAATAGTATTTATTGTTTAGGTAATTTTTGTCTTTTTAAAAATATTTTGATAAATATTCGAATAATTTTGTCCCTTTAATGGCGAAAATTTAAAAAAATTAATGATTTCACATGATTACGATTCCCAATTTTTTTTTCAATTCCGTAATGATTAGTCTCATAGGTATAACTTCACTCTGAAAAAAAATCTTCCTCTTTTAAAATGAGAAGAAACCAACACTCCTATTTTCAATTCTCTTATTTAAGAAATAACAAATAACTAAAAAATGATTCGAAATTTTAACGTTTTTCTTTAATAATTTCGTAGTATACTATTGCATAAATTTTTTTACATGTTATAAAATTTTTTAAAAAAGCTTTACAATACTCTTTAATTTCCATGCAATCTTTTTCTTAAAGTTGCCCAAATTGTTTCAAAAATTTCTGGAATAAAACTGTTTCTGTAAAATTCAATAGTTCATTCGATTTTGCTCTTTTTTAAATCCTCAGACATATTTATTAGACAATACTAGTCATGTTTAAAAAATCCTATTCCATATCATATATAGTAAGTAGCATTGTGAAGTAGCTGGGGAAGGGGTGGGACACGGGGGAGCACCAGTTACAGGGGATGCCATGCAATAAAGAACAGTAGTGGACGTGTGTCACTATTTAAAACAAAATTTGCTGAGAGATCTGAGGAATGATACCATCCCCCGTACTTCATCTCATATTTAACCCTTCAATGTCCGATCTTTTAAATTTCAAAATATTTTTTTTTGTCATGGGAAGTTCACATATAAATACACAGAAAAATACACAAAAAAAATCAAAATAGAATTATGATATTATTAAATTGAAATGAACGTATCAAATCGCTATTTATTTTTACAAAACAACAAAAAAGCATTTAAAAAGTAATATCAAATGGTAAATAGCTGTAGAAGCAATTGATGAAACCATCAAAGATGTAAGACTCATTTTAAATGCTAAAAACTGAGTAAATATGTCAATAACTGTATCAAGAATTGAATAACTGACTACCACAGACTTATCAGTAGGATCTGTACTGTCCATGGAAAATGAAACAAATTATTATTATCCGGTCTCTTATGATGTTCCTAATCTGATACAGCGTGTACGAGTGGACAAAAAATTATCTATTCATTAGTAACACGAAAAATAAATTATGTATCAAATTTGATACAGTATACAGTGAAGGGTTAAAATAATTTGCAATACCAAAGGACAAGTCCCCCAGTCCAAACCACGGGACAGAATTCCACAATTTTTATTTTATACGAAAGCTTATGATTGAAATGATGATCCCTAGATATATCATCAATGGTTGCCTATGTCTTACCATCCTCCAGTTTCGAGACAACTTGAAAATAAAACTTTGGCAGATTCCCTCAGCTTCTGGAACCGCCAATTCGCCAATTAATTTAGCCAAGATGCAAGAATAGCCAAAGGCTATTAATATTATAGTGGAACAGCTGGTCGCCGAAAGCGGCTAGTTTACACTTATTAAGCCTGTAATGACGATTGGGGGCGAAAGCCCCGTGTGCCACTTACCTTCGTTACGATACTACAGGTTTCTAGCACTATGAATAAACTGGGATTTCTTCCTATGGAAAATATTATTTAATCTTCTCTGTACTACCACCCCCATTTCGTTGACAAGATGAAAACTTTTTTTTGATTTAAGAGGACATACGACTCATAAACCTCGAAAAAATTGGGGGAGGGGCTATCAAATTCGATAATTATATCTCTGAAACAATACATTTCACAAACTCGCTTTTTTTCTCAAAAAATATCTGTTCTTTCTGTTATATATGTATTATATCACGCACATTTTCAAACCTTAATATTTGTATGCGTTTACTTGAGAGAGTAATAAATATGGGTGTAAAGTTTTTGTAGAAAAAATGAGATTACGCGTATGATTACGGATAAAATATTGGTCTAAACACAATATTTTGGGTATCTAAGTAATACAAACAGGCTGTTTAAGAAATTCAACCACAATTTATTTACATTTAAATTCAACTTCTATTTTATTTACAAATTTAAAATAAAGTGTTAAAAATAGTCAACATTTTAACTTTTCTACCCCCTTCCGCAACAAAACTTCTTTGGAGAGAAAATGTACACGAATTGTGGTTCAATTTGTAGATAGCATAATAGATATTCAATAAAAAGTTTATGTAAAAATATTCCATAGTTCTTAAAATATTGTGAACCCAATATCATAAAAACAGATTGAGAAAAAGCGCTTAGAAGATATGGCACTTTTCAATGTTTACGTTGAACAGCTGATACATTTTCCTCCAGAACTTTCATAATTATGGGCATTTTTTAATGCGGATTGTTTTAAATTGTTCAGAAAAGACTGGTGAATAGTAGTTTTTTTTTCAAAAAAATCGAAAATTTACGAGGTTTAACCGTCGTATGTCCACTTTTATATAATATATACGCGCACGGCATTGCCGGTGCTATATTGACTTCAACAAAATGAAAAAAAAAAAACGCCCACAAATGACATGAAAAAGTTTTGAAAACAAAATATACGCATTATTTGAATTTAGGAAACAGTACCGAGTACGTTAATCCAAAACAATATTAATAAATGCGACAAACCAGCATGCGAAATATGCGAGACAAAGAAACATTTTAAGACACTGCCGAAAATAATTATCGAATTCATTCAGTTAATGTATCTTCTCACGCGATAGTGTACGACGTCACCTGCTGCGACGAATGTTACGCACCAGCCAATGAGATTGTAACAATGCATGATGGGAAGTTAACTCGTTCCGGAGAATGTCTCGCTGAGAAAGCTGGCTTGCAAAAAAACTGTTTGAACTGATCAAGGAAACAATTAATTAAAAAAACGGAGAAAGGTATTTTAACGGTTCTTGTTTTAAATCCGACAGAAACCTTCGAGTTATAAGCTGAAAAAAAATGAAAATTATAAAGTTATTAGAACGTCAGATGTGAGAATTTGAAAAATTCCTTATCAAAAATTACCGTAAAAGTGACTATTATTTAAAAATTTCTCAAAATTCAGTAAATTGCGTTAGAAATTCAAAACAAACTTCATTAGAACGAAAATTGTTTGATCTATCCGATGGTGCATTGATTGTTTTTCAACGATAATTAGAAAAGATACTACAGCCGTAAGCGTGCCAAAAATGACCCAAAACAACACGAAACATTAAATAAAAATTTTTCTAGATTAAATTTTAAAATTCCGGCTTCGAGGTGCACTGAGTCACCATTACGACTACCTGTGTGCCAAATTTCATGGCTGTAAGTGCGATAGATTCGTCTGGACATCGCACACACACGCAAACATTGACTTTTGTAAATATAGATGGCACTGCCTTTCATATCATCGTCATCGAACAAACAATCATCCTACCCTCTATACTAAATCAACCCACTTAATAAATTTTGCTCATCGATATTACAGTTATTAAATAATCGTTAAAAATATTGCATCTAAGCGTATTTCGAGGCGTCGTATATAAAGGATAGATAATGGTGCTTTAAATGTGATAGTGTCTTCATGTCGATATATTTTCTGTAAATAGCGTGCTGTAAAAAATTTACGCAGGATGTAACGGTTGCTAATATCTAACAAGCTGAATTTGAGAATATATTGTTACAAAAATCGTTCTGTGGATGTGTGGAGTAAACAGTCCAACACGCTGGTTAATGGAGAATGTAGGTTTATTCACAAATATGCAGGGAAACACGCAGCACAGTACAGGAAACGATAGATCTTGCACAGATTAGCAACGTAAACAGACAACAATTCACAGGTAATAACAGTTCAGCACTTTCAGATTTAGCAACACAAACAATCAGCAAATCACTAATAACGATAAGAACAGCACTTTCAATAGCGCTCAACTCACCGGCTTTCTAGCTCGCACTGCAGACGAAACTCCAAAGTCGTTCCAGTCGACAAAAACTACTTTCTGATCCAAGCGCGACCCTTATATACTCTCCCAGACAGAGTGACATCACATGGAGTTTTCTCGTACATTCAAGCGTATTTTCTTTCGTAATAGAGATATGGAAAAAAGGGTCGCATTTTCTGGAAACATCGATTTGTCGCCAAGGTCGCCAAAATGGTCGCCAAGGTTAGGGGTCCAGGCCCGGCCATCTCATACTTACCCCTGTAAAACTGTCTTCCCAAATATAAGACTAGTGAGGCAGGAAAGCGATATTACATTTTTGCAACAATATTAACGCTCGCTATTCCGATCGCGTCGGGCTAGCTTTATTATTTTTATTCAAAATTTGTTGACTAGACAATTTTGTGTTTGCCTTTCTGAAAGTTCCCATGAAGTTCTATTTTTAAGCTTATTTATTTATCTAGATATTTCTTGAAAACTGTTTTAGATTTTATGTAAATGGCCAGCAGTCCATTCGAATTGTCATCAAACATATTAAAATGCGGAAAATATATACAACAGCATTTTTATGACTTTTCCACATACGAAAAATATTTCCCCGATGGTAAAGATGCATTCAGGCATATTAATTGTGACAAACATAATTTTCACTACTTCTATCTGAAAAACGACCCTATAGATAGCATTTGAAATTCTTGAACAGCACATTTAGAACAGAAATATTTTTTGCTCGACGATTTTGCGGACAAATAAAAAAATACCTATAGGCAGTTTTCGATGACACCATTTTTTCCGATGAAAATTCAGATATCGATCAGAACATTTTTCCGATGAATGAAGATGATTATTGTATAGAAATTGTATAAAGATATATAATATTGTTTACAAATAGGGTATTGTAAATACGTCCAAACTCTTTATGCTATTTTGAGTACACTCTTCGCAGAGTATTTAATTTCAGCAACACAACAAAAGACTAAATCATTCGAGGGGGGAGTGGGAGTCGGTTGAATGTGCAAAAGTTTTGAACAGGTTTTACTGGTTCTATAATTCTTGCCCTTTTTCTTTTGAAAAATCATTGGCATAGCGTATGTACGTGGCGGCCCGGGCATAGTATTATTTTTCGTCTCCTCGTCATATTCATCTTTAAAAAAATGCGCATCTATATTTTGAGTTCGTTGTCTTCTAAGACTGGGATCCGGTCTGTCCATACACCCTTGCGTCCCAGTGTACCGATGTGTATGTTGTCGGCAGGGGTGGCGCCAGAGAGGGGACAGGGGGGCCCGCCCCCCCCCCCCCATCGGGGACGATGAGCCCCCATCGGGGAAAATTTTTATGCGTGGTATTCAACCGTAGTTGATAAATAATAATCTGGCGAAAATTTGAGACCAATTTCATTACATTCGTCCCCCCCATACAGCAGGTCCTGCCCTCTTGTCAGGGAGACCGTGCCCCCCCTTGTCGGGCAAATCGGGCCCTCCGTCTGGCAAACTCTAGCGCCATTCCTGGTTGTCGGGAAGCAGGACTTCACCATGTGTCTTTTCAGAAATTTATTCTCACATGAAGACACATAAGAAACTGGACATCACACATTGCAAAACATTTAAAACATATCAATTAATGTAAACCGAGCGAAACATGTTTAGGGAAAACTTCAATCATGGGAGGGTGCCATTTCGCTTCCTTCCATCCCCCAGCGTCGGTCCCACCCCCAATTCAACGTTTTTTCCCTTCTTCCGATCTTTCGTTCGCTAGGGGTGTGGGAGGTTAGTTCTAACAACAATACATCCCCGAAGTTGAAAATAGGATACTCCCTGTAAGTTCGATTGGCATGTTTATTCCAGTAAAGAAGCTGCACAGATTTTGGAGTGCAGGTGCAGATGTCACACCAGTCACTACGCCACTGCGGGCAGAAGACATTTGCATTGGAGGTTAAAATAGTCAATCCCCTCTCTCCGAAGTCTGGTCAGCATCCAGTGGCGTAGCGAGGGTAATCAGAAGAGAATCCCTCTTGCCTTGATAAAACTAAGAACCGCCTCCACGACAGTAGATGAAGACACTTTGGTCAAATGCAAAAATAACCTCTATTACAGTGATGGCGATCTTTTTTGAGAAGTGGGTCAAATTTTGTTTGTTATTCTTTTTAACCCTTCAACCGGCTGTAACGTAGAAAGTCGCTCTCTGATGACTATTCTAAAACCGGTTCCGTCGCAGAAAGTCGTTCTTCGATTATTACTCTTAAAACGGCTCCGGCGTAGAAAGTTGCTCTCTGTTTATTACCCGAAAACCGGCTCCGAAGCAATTGCGTTCACCATTTAGCTACAGAGAGGCCGTTTTCAAAGCATTCAGCTGAAATATTTTTGCCGTTCAAAGGGTTAATATGAATCTGTGGGTCCCTGAGCCAGTGGCGTCACTTCTAAAAGGTGGGGTGGGTGGGAGGGTGTTGTAAAAACGGTACCAATAATTTAGAAACTTCCAAAAAATTTTAAAAGAAAAACTTGACAGTTGATCATTTTTTTTGTTCTCATTTTTATAATCATCTGAAAAAATTTCAGTTTCCTTTCAGTTTTACAACTTTTACTTACGAATATGCGTGCCAAGTTTATGGCCGACTGTCATGAGTACGGACTGACACAGTGACACACACACACATGAGAGACACAGGTGCAGTGATACGATAAAAAATAATTTAGCCAACGTCCACTTGGAAATATTTTTTACATGAATAGTCGACATTAGATATTTATGTGGGATTCCGTTCAATTAAACAGAATGCCCACGGAGGAGTTACCTTTAAGAGGCAAATGGATCGGAATTAAGTCTAGGGGATTTAATAGGGTTTCTGTCACATTAAATTTAAAATATTATTTGTAATAAACGAAGAGACTTCAATTTAAATGCAAAACATTTATTTAAGAACTATAGGGAGAATTTACAGGGGGGGAAATATGTACAAAGAAAGATAACAAAAGGTTTAAAGATTAACATGAAGTCATGGTCATGCGCGAGCTAGATTAACATTGAGATAGACGTTAATGGGTTAAAAGTAATTATGGTATTAGAGAGATAGCGAGAAGGAAAAGTTAGATGGGATATACAGTGGAATCTCCCTATAACAAAATCGCTTGGTTCCAGTTGAAAAATTCGCTATAGAGAAAATTTCGTTATACGGAGATTAGAGATTTTTGCAGTTATTTAAGCAAATGTAACAAACCTTTTAGTATGTGCGATAAGTTCAAAAATATTTATTTATGACTTTCAATTAAAAATAAAGTAATATTTATTATAAATTTGTTAAAATTATACTAATTTTTTTTGTATAAATAAAATGCTCAAAAGTGAAGACAATTCACCAATTTAAAGAATAATATGTACTAGTACGGATAAACATAAAATGCTTATTGTCACATCCATTTGCTGTTTCAACCCCTATTCTTGGAATCTTGACCCGTAGAAATGTTGCTCCCTCTGTAGAAACCTAGGTCCCCACAAATGCATTATCCTTCACATAGCATTCTATTGTTATTGCTGGAATGAACAATGCGAGTGGTTCCAGAAACAGGCACGTGTGAACGATTTGTTTGCACAGAAATTAGCAACTTTCTTCAAAAACGACAAAAATCGAAAAGATAAAGGTCTGAAAAAAATCGTTATAGGGAGACAACCACTTCGTTCTATGGAGAATATTTTGAATGTTATTTAACATTCCGATTAAAAATTTCCTTATAGGGAGAAATTCGCTGTAGGGAGACTTCGTTGTAGGGAGACTATACTGTAATTACCATAACATGATGATCGGGCGTCTTAACTGCGCCGAAAGAGATCAGCCCACATTCTAATATAAGAGGGGTTACGAGAGAGAGTTGTGGGTTTGTCTGCTGCCTGCTGCGTCTCTCTGAGCGTGCTCGCTGGTTTTGTGGGGAAAAGAGGGCGCTATTCATGACGTATTATGAGCAAGACAGTTGGCTCCATCTATCGCAAAAATAATCTAGCTTTTACAATCTTCTTTACGTGGTGATTAACTTATGCTTATTGGTAATATCTTGCATTTATGCTTTAATTTTTTAATATTTTCGATTGTCTGTTCTCTCTTTTATGAAATAAAATTAAGTTTATAAATATCAACATGTGGGTCATTTAAAAAGCTTCCGTGGTTCAGTGTCTGACCCGCGGGTCATAGGTTCGCCACCACTGGTATAATACGAGGAGTTCATGCGACGATCTCCCGTTACAGGGGTAAGTGTCATCTGAGATGGGCCCTACAAGTTACATCACCATTATTCTACTAACACAAGGAGCGAGACCCCGCTTACTCATACGGAGACTTCTAATCCACTTACACTTGGCCCCCTAGGTGGGTCGTCTCAGGTTCTTATCCACGTACTCGTCGTGACGAGGGTAAACAAAACATGACAGGAGGCTGTATTTTCAAACAGCCGCTAATGTTAAAAGCGTAGGACTACTTTACTCAGGGCCGCCCGAACAAAAGCGGGGCCTGGTGCAAAGTTGGGGACCTTGAAACTAATTTCGTAAAATAAAAATAATAATTTATTGCATTATCCTATTTATTACACTGCACATATTGAAGAGTGGCACAAAGTGGCATCTTTGTATTTTGAGAAGAGTAACCATCCCATTTTCGTTCTTGATGTTTCTCATTCTTTAATTTTCTTTAATAATTTCAGAAAAACTTCTGCCATTTTTATCATTCGGAAAATCGAAGGTTTTTTTTTACTTATGTCACACTAATTTGTATGATAGCCGTTCTAAATTTATCATTTATAATTTCAGGCCAAATATCAGGATCATTGATATCGATATTTCATTTTCAACTCTTTGTTGATCCTGTTGAAGCTGCGATTCTCGGACTAATGGACCTTATGCATGTGACGTCACATCCTCCGACACGTGACCTGCCGGAGGCAGCTATTGGTCAGTCTTAAACAGCTGACTCAGAACTGCTTTTATTTCTGAGTCGCTTATTCGACGCTGCAAAAAAAATCCACCGTCTATAGATTTCCCTCTGTTTCATAATTACCTTTCCGACGACTTGAAATGTGAACATATAGGATATATTCGTATTTCTTCTTATTTTTTTTTATTTTAATCCGTTTGTATGTATATTCGGATTAAAATAAAAAATAAGAAGACATTTATAATTTGAAAATCAGTCAGCTGCGCGGGGCTTTTAGAAAACACGGGGCCTAGTGCGGTCGCACCGTTCGCTCCCCCCTCCGGCCGGCCCTGACTTTACTCGCTTGACTCTTTTGTTTCTCGAAGTTTCTGATAAGTTTTTAAGATCAAGTAAGCTTTTTTTTTGTAAATTCTGTTGTTACCCTTTATCTCTAAAATAAGACATTAGTTATGTTTTTAACATATGTAGTTATCGATATATAGAGAAGATCGCGTCACAAAATTCATGCGTATTTTTGCCCAACTTTGATACTCAGTGAACGCTGAACTACAATTCTGATTTTGATTTTTTTGCAACTTCTGTTGTTGCCCTTTATCTCTAAAATAAGACATTAGTTATGTCTTTAACATATGTAGTTACCGATATATAGAGAGGATCGCGTCACCAATTCATGCGTATTTTTGCCCAACTTTGATACTCAGTAAACCCTGAACTACAATTCTGATTTTGATTTTTTTTGCAACTTCTGTTGTTACCCTTTATCTCTCAAATAAGACATTAGTTTTGTTTTTAACATATGTAGTAACCGAGATATAGAGGATCTCCCATACAACGTTTTGTGGCGTTTTGGCGTGTGAATCAAATTCCTTACTGAGACCCCAATGGGAGGAAAGTGGTTCTACGTTAAAAAGGAACCCCACCCTCCCTTGGCATCCCAGTAGCCAAAGTAAATGAGCATCATGTCATTTTTCCGCACCACAGTGGTTATTAAAACATGACACACACTAATATTTTGTCTCCACAGAGCCCTCTAAGAATGGCGCATCTACACCCCTCCTCCCGATACTACGCCACTACGAGCACTGAGTATAACGAGGTAAGGGAACATCACCTCAACACCTTCTTTTTTGATTCGAAAGACGAAATCATTTCAAAAGATAAAACGATTTGTTCTCGATCACTAGCTTTAAATGGGTTCCACGCCTCCCGTTCGAGAAGCCAGGCTAATGACATCCGATTTATCTTTTGAAGATCCATCTGCTAATTTTTGAATCGGACGAAGTCGGCGTTCATATCTGCTCTAATGGTCGGATGTCCCGGCGCATTAAGATCAACGTTCTAATTGCCCGGAGCACTTCCCATCTTTTTCGTTCTCCAATCAGCGAGAAATAACTTGGGCGTCATTTCACTCGAAATAGAAACGCTTGATCGATAATCCTCAGCTCAGCCGAAGAGTTTCATCATCTGTTGTAACATCTTGCCTATGTACACTTGGTGTTACATTGTTTAACTGATCCCAGTGAAAGAAAGACCAAATGGGATTGATTATCTGTACATTAGAACCCTCTGACTACTATATTTACATTAAAAAGCCGTACCTACGTCATTCCGGTGTAATGCTACGACAATGGAATCTTCAAAGCGGAAGTTCAGGTTTTTATGTGAATACACAAACCAGAAAACTCGTCCATATTTAATTATCGAAATATTCGATTGCGGGAAACGCTGAACCTCTTCATTTTTATCTTTTTATGAGAGTTTTGTTTGTTTATTTAGTGTAGTAAAATAATTAATTGTCTTTAGAACGAAGGATGATTTGATATCCTGATTTTTCTGAATTGAGAAATAACACTCAGACGATCATTGTTTTAAAAATGGTGCGCGCACTCAAAGGTTCTCAATAGAGATGGTCGTTATTGCAAAAAAACCGGTTTTCAGTTTTTTTTAAGCAATGTTTGTGGACGGAATTTTTTATTAATAATAACTAGCTGTATGGCCCGGCGTTGCACAGGCTAAATCGAATAATGGCTGAGGTCACGTGACATATGCCTAATGTGTGTTATAATATTGTTGAAGTGTGTTGTATTAGTGTTTTCACCTCCTGCTTCAGCTGGGTGTAGATGAGAGGTCCTGTGATAAATTTGGCCATGAATTCTGAAGCAATAAGCTCCTCTCCCTGTAGACGGTACAATCTGTGCACCCTTTGAAGCACTGGTACGACCTTATGTTATTTTTGAAATGCACTGATAATTCATCGGAACCATCCATCAATCCTTTCATTTCCACTGGATAAACTGAAGCCTGCTCAATTATATTTCCATTATGACAACAATGAGTGTAAATTCCTCTGGTATTCTTTTCATCCCGGAAATACAACCCTCCGCATTTCAGACATAGATTGTCCATTTCTCCACAGTTGTGTTCTTCAACAATAGGGTGAAGAACAGTTCTAGCTGCATAAAAAGTTTGTATCTGATGGTGATTTTGTCCTTCAATAACATTTAGACGGCGTTCTCTTGCATGTTGTAGCATGGCTGACAATCGGCTATTTCTTTGTTCGTCTGTTTCTTCGGACCTTCTCTCCTGGCCACGTTGTGCCATTACTGCCAATCGGCTATTTCTTTGTTCTTCTGTTTCTCCGGCTCTTCTCTCCTGCCCACGTTGTGCCATGTCTGACAATCGGCTATTTCTTTTTTCTTCTGTTTCTTCCGCTCTTCTGTCCTGGCCACGTTGTGCCATAGTTGACAATCGGCGGCTTCTTTCTTCTTCAGTTTCAACAACTCTCCTTTCACGTTTTCTAACTGCCTCCCGTCTACTGGCAGCATCCCTTGTAATTCCTCTTTTTCTTTTAGGCACCGGAAAAAGCGATAATTGAACAAAACAAAAATAGTAACTTCCAAATATCAGCTTAAAATAGAAGCTTCCACAAATATTTAAACTTGATCAAATTAAAGAATAATGATTAAAATCACTAACATAACTAATCAATATCTTTCGGCGCATAACTTTACAGAAACAAAACACCCCTTTTAATTTCGTTAAAATGATTTTGTTGGACGTTATATCACGGGATTAAAAAAAGAATTTATACACTTTCAACAATACATTATTTTATTTCTGTCAGCGTCATTTTTTATTGTTGTTGTAACAATGTTCCTTAAAATAAACGACTTAAACAATAAAATAAATTTTGAATTGCGCTATAACAATGAAAAGTACTGTTATAAAGTATCCGAAACAATGAAAAGTATTGTTGTAAATTAGTTTTTCATTAATATCTTTTTCACTAATTAAAATTTCGAAATTTAAATGGCCGAAATGGCTTCCCTGGATTATTCCCCATCTTTTGGTACCTTCCGCGCGCTTCTCCGTTCGGCGGTTCGTGAGAAGATAGCCGGACATACATACATACATACATACGTTTGTTTACCTTCGAATTTTAATAGAGTAGATAATATACAATAAGTATTAATACAATAATTAATTAATGTAATAAGTAATAATTATAAATAAGTAATTGATACAATATGTAATAATAATAAATGAGTAATTATTGCAATAAGTAAGTATTATAGACAAAATTTTTTTAACAATGCTTTCACAAGAAAGTAATTCGTTAGCCAATATTTATCATCTAATCTGCTCATAAAGACTCTTTCAGCAATGTGTTGATCCGTGAGTCGACACCTCTCATCGGAAACAACATCATTCAACGTAGATACTAATCTTTCGGACGCCACAGAACTTCCGACTAAAGATAAATACTTTTTTGTCTGCAAACAAAACCAGACACCGTTTGCAGACAAATTTTTTATTAGTATTGTTTTTGCAGGAAATCAATCCATTGGCCAATATTTATCTGTTCATAAAGACACTTTCAGTAATCCGCTAACCAACAGACGCCTCGAGGAAGCGGTTGTAGGTGATCGACAAAGATGATGAAATTCAAAGGTTTATAACTTGGTAAATTTTAGTCTAGTCGAACCTAAAATCGAGCCTATCTTCTGACCCAACCTTCGGTTCTCCCCCGGCTTTTGGATTAAAAAAAAAATAACAGAAAAAACCGGTTTTCGGTTTAAACCGGTAGGTTTTTCTCATCCCTAGTTCTCATTACAATGCTGGGAAAGAGACATTACATCATAATACTTTATAACACTCTGGATACTATTAAGAAAATGGAATGCTGGGAAA
>BGPR01000184.1:621285-637408 GCA_013235015.1 Araneus ventricosus
ACTTTATAACACTCTGGATACTATTAAGAAAATGGAATGCTGGGAAAGAGACATTACAACATAGAACTTTATAACACTCTGGATACTGTTGAGAAAATGGAATGCTAGGAAAGAGACATTGCATCATAGAACTTTATAACACTCTGGATACTATTAAGAAAATGGAATGCTGGGAAAGAGACATTACAACACAGAACTTTATAACATTCATGATATTACTAAGAAAATGGAAGTATTAATAATTAATTTTCAGAATACTCCACAAACGATTAAAAAAAGTATTCTCCTAACAATATTTAGCTGCTGAGTTCAGTGGCGACGATTCGGTTAAAAAGTAGGAGGGCAAAAAAGAAATTTTGACATCTAAAATTACCCGAGAGTATAGGGATAGGCAACAAAATTTAAAAATTTAGCTACAAACTTAGCTAACTTTCCCGGACACTATTGCTTTTAAATAATTTTTAGTTTTAGACAGCTAAAAAGAGATAAAAATTTAATGCTTCCGGCAAAAAGCGTATGGGGGGGGGGGCTGGCCCCCCCCCCCCGACTCGTCGTCTCTGGATGAGTTTAGTTAACGAAGGAAATCAAGATCATACAGAGATAGCCAGAAATAAACAAAGAAAGAAATAAAAAGAAACTCAGAGTGAATCGAATACAACCGAAAATAAAACAAGGAATCCATTCTAGTCCACTTTTTCAAGGGCTAAGGACTATTCGAAATGGAAGTGGACCAGAATGGATTCCTTGTTTTGTTTCTGGTTGTATTCGTTTCACTCTGAGTTTATTTTTATTTCTTTCTTTATTTATTTTTGGCTATCTCTGTATGATCTTGAATTTCTATTGTTCTCTGTTTTTTTGTTTTGCTGCTGCATTTGCGCGTTACTTAAACATTGTCTTCATTTTATCTATTTTTTTCCCTAAATTTTACTCTTTAAGTTTTATTGTGTATAAATAAATATATTTTTTTGTTCTAGTTCAAAGTTTAAATTATGATTCATTTTTAAATTTATTCTATTATTTTCTTGTTGGTTGTTTTTAAGCTTTAGTTAACGAATTAACTAAACTATTTAATATACTTAATAGCGCAGGAAAGACCAACACTGCTTTCCACAGTAAACGAAATGTAAGAAGTCTGAATTTTAATGAGATAATAAATTAATTTGCTGAAATTTAATCTAGAAAAATGAAATTATTAATAATTTTGTATGAATATTAAAATGTTAAATAATACTAATTATAAAAGAAAAATTCAGACTCTCCTTTCTTGCATTAAAAAATTAAGAGTTTTTGTTATTCATTGACACTTTTATTTACTACTGCGGGCGTAATTTCGTTTGTTCCCGGAGCCTCCAACTTCAAACACATTGGCGCTCACCTAGCTTCATTAAGTCTCTCTCTTTCTTTACAGTTCAGAGAATAACAGATTCTTGAAAGGTATTTCCTTGACTGAAATTTTCTTGACAAGAAATACTAACTCAATTAATTAGATAGTTGAGAAAACAAATTAATTAATTTGTTTTCTTAACTCTCTAATTAGATGACGCCTTCTGTTTTGGGAATGCATTGTCATTTTAATTCAACTGAGAACCTGAAGGAGAGTTGTAATGTTTATGGATTTCAAGTTATTCCTGTATCGAATCCTAAAGACAGTGAATGACTTTTGACGTAGATTTACGTCTCTCCATAGTGGTCTAATGGTGTGTCGGGAAAGGAAAAAATTATGACGTTTTTCGAGCTAAAGTTAAACGCTTATAGATCCGCCACCAAATAATATAGAGTTGGTTTTAGTGTCATTTAACAGAGAAAGGTGGACAGTAAAGATTGCAAAAAGAATTTGAATTTCGAATTACGGTTTAGTCGCAGTCGAGCTGCAAAGTTGGTAAAAATCACAAAACATTTTCATGACGTCACGGCGAACGATTCGTGCGCAAGCAGACAAAGGCAATTCATTCATCGATCGCGGGAAATATTACTCAAGAATTGTTGAATTGCGTCGAATTTCGTGCTAAAGTTACACGCTTATAGCTCCGCAACCAAATAACATAGAGAGTTGGTTTTAGTTTCATTTAACAGAGAAAGGTAGACATTGGAGATTGCAAAAAGAAGTTTAGAATTTGGAATTATGGTTTAGTCACAGTCGATTTGCAAACCTGGTGAAAATCACGAAAACTTTTACATAGATAGAGTCACATAGTCACATTAGACTAATAATCACTATAGACTATAGAGTTAGTAGTCACATAGAGCTGCTTCAGTCACAGAAAGTCACAGTTGAGTAAGGTAAGTAAGTCTACGCCCCTCAATCCCAGCGGCCGTTTCGCAGAGACAGCCTACCGTCGATTTTTTTTTTAATTCATAAATTTAAATTTGTGATAATTCGATGTAACCCGTACGGGCAAATCAGTTAAAGGATTGAGGAAGAAGCCTCTGTATGTTAACGATACCGTTTTAATTTTTTTGCACGTGAACATTTATCTAGTCACAATTATTTCAATAATTTCATTGCATTCTCGTATATGAAGGAACGAAGAGGAAATATTATTGTAGTCAAAAAATTCTATCGCCAGATTTCGTCGTATCTACACGTTCTACACGTCTCTGAGTCCGAAAAAATACGTTTTTGAAACTATAACTCTATCAGTTTGTGAATGCCGTTACTTAAAAAACTGAAAAAGTTACACGAATTAAATTTGGTATGTAATCTTTACACCAAAGTTGAAAATCTATTTCAAATTTTGAACGAAATCCGTCTAAGGGGAATTTAATTTTTACTTTCTCGTATACGAAGTACGCAAAGAGAATGTATTCTAATCGTCGAAAAATTCGAATTCGAGACTTTGACGAATCTCCACGTTTTAGACCTCCCGAGTGCGAAAAACACAAATTTGGAATTATGTCTGTTTGTGAACAAGATAACTCGAAAACTATTAGATCTACGGGGATGAAATTTGGTATGTGATCTTGACACATAATTTGTAGGTTTCTATCAAATTTTGGACAAAATCCGTCCTAGGGAAGTCTGTCCGTCTGCGTTCATGTGAACTCTATATCTCAAAAACTTGAATAGCTAGATAGATAGAATTTGGTACATAATCATCAGGAATGTAGGTATATATAAAAGTTTGGGCCAAATCCGTCGAAGGGTTGACTGTCTGTGGGTCTGTATAATCGCATGCTTGTAAACGCTATAACTCTTTAAGACAATGACTTAGATAAACGAAATTTGCTATGTGGCCATCTAATCTTAATAGTAGATTTGTGTCCAAATTTTGTTTCAATCGGTTAAATAAAAGGCGTTCAAATTGTATATTAAGTTTTGTTACTATGACTCAAGGTCATTTTTAGTCTTGCCGAGCGCTTAGCGATATTCGTGACCTTGGCGCGTGCTGAAGGAAACTAGTGGATTGTCACAGCATTCTGCGTTACAGTAGCTTCGAATTTTTTATCCACGCGGAGGGAGGGGAAATGACACCTTTTGGGGAAGTATACCAGAAAGTTTAGGGGAGACCACTTCTGCTGGTTCCGTCAATGTGAATGAGGACACAATAACTCAAAATTCCAAAGACCTATATGGATGAAATTTAGCATATGTTTTTATCATCAGAATTCTAGATCTTCCACAAATTTCGGAACAAATCTGTCCCCTGGCTGACTGTTTGTTGGTTTGTTAACTCTAAAACACAGAAACAAAAACAAGCTACATAAATGAAATTTCGTATGCGGCCTTGTCACCAAAAATGTTGATCTGAATCGAATCTTGGATCCGATCGATGGAGAGGAAGACACCCAAAATCCACACTCGAATCTAGCCCCAAATTCATCAAAGGATTAACCTCTGTCGGCCTGTGTATTCGAGTGTAAGGGTAACTCAAAAGCGCAACCAGCTAGAAAAATGAAATTTGGTATGCGATCTTTTGACTAAAATTCGCAAGGACTAATGCGATCAGCTAGATAGATGAAATTTATCATATGGTTTTATCATCAGAATAGTTTACCTGTATCGAATTTTGGAGCAAATATATCAAAGAGCCGACTGTCTATCGATCGGTATATTCGCGTGTATGGAAACACGACCACACGATGAAGCAGTGGTGCGCAAAACATGGGTCGCGACCCCCGTGGGGGTCGTGAGAAAATTTTTGTGAGTCGCTAAATTCAAAGAAATTTATTTGAAAATTAAAAAATATAAGGCCTTTCTTGAAAAAACGGGGTCACGACCCTCAAAGGGATCGCGAAAAAAATTTGCACAAAGTGATGGGGGAGGAAGTGAAAATCGTTTGCGCACCACTGCGATAAAGCAACGACCTAGATCGAGCTGCCACTGTCATGCCTAGACATCCGAGGCCAATTGAAGAGCGTCCACCACTACAGCTTGGATATTGAGATCAGAGTCCTAAAAGCCATGACCGGCCACGGCTCAACCCCTCCAGAAGGAGGTACGTTCCGTCATCGGAGTGGGCTCACTCTATCCACTCTATTACTACGCGCACCAGGGGAGCGAGAACCCGCTTACTTATTCGGTGACTTCTCATCCACTTACTCGTGATGCCTCCCAATGGAAGAACATCTTAGATAGGTAAATTTTGGTACTTGGTTCAAAATTGCAGATATGCGTGAAATTTCAGACCCAAGCGGTGAAAAGAAAGAGACTTTCGCAATGTGTACGCCGTTTTCCCCACTAAACTACGAATCACTAAACGCGCCATGTTGTGTTAGTGCACCGGAAAGTCAAGTAGAGAACGCTCCAGATCGTCTATTGGCATTCCAGTTTGACAGTCCAGTTGGCATCGGCTTAATTTCGTTTAGTTGTAATGACCCCCCTCCCGTTTGGAAGCAACACGAGGGATATTTCGGGGCTGACCTCTTTATTTTGAACCGTGATCAGAAGAAGAGCTCTGGCACCCTACTCTCTAAACTTCCGCACTACACCAGCGGGAGGACGTGTGGCCCCTACGTGCGATTTAGTGGGCAACAAGCCTACATACCCGGCCGATCTTCTATAGAATCGGGTTTCAAACGTGGAACCCTCCATTCCCAAAGCTTGGACTTTATCACTATGCTACCGCGGCCAGCAACATTTAGAGTATAGCCAATCTCCACGAATATACTACGAGATATTTCGTGCATGGCAGTCAATGGGTTGACACTCGCATTCACTCATCCGCCCCACATCACTGCCGTGCCATCCGCCTCTGCGCATGTTTCCGAAATTGTGTATGAACACTGGACACTTTCCTGCAATGGTAGAAGAATCACCATTTCGTGGTTTTCATGTTTACGACTATAAACTGAACCTAAATATATGCAGTGGCGTAGCTATAGGGGGCTGTCCGACCCTCCCGGCACTTCGAAAGGGGTAGCAAGATCAGACATGTAGGAAAACAATTTTATAAATAAGAAGAACATGGGTACCAGACCAAAAGAACATCACCCCTCCCTGCCTAAGCATCCGGGTAACAACTGAATGACCGGCCGCCGCGACAGCATAATCAGGCACTGTGGTTCCTGCATAATAGCCCCCATTACGAGCGGCTCATGCAACAACCCCCCGATTCACCGGGGTACGACCTGTCATCGGAAGTGGGCCCAAAGAGCCACACCACCATTATTGTGCCATCGGGTTGACGAGAGCCTGCTTGCTTATACGACAGCCTCTCATCCGCGGATTCGCTGTGTCCCCCCGATGGGGAGCATGGGTACTAGTTCAATCATTGCGTACATAAAAAAATCTATTGTGATTAATTCATATTTTTCGACTCTTTCGGTAAATTTCTCTGTAACAACCACAATTACAAACCCGAACGGCCTCGCCTGTTTGTCATGGAGGCTGCAACTGTAGCCAGCATGGAAATCATCTGTAAACAATCTCATATGTATTTTTCTAACTGTATAAAATGTTTGTAATATTCATTGAATATCTAAAAAGACAAAAAGTCCTTTGTCTCTCCTTTGTTTTGAAATATGTTATAAGAGGTAAGATTTTAATCCCTTCTTTTTACACTTTGTTCTGGTGATTGTCTTCAATTTCTTCTTTGTGGGTAAATGTTTTTCTTTCCAATACATTCCGGTTTAGGTTCAGGCCAAAAGAGGATATTAAATTCAGACCGTAAAGTCTTTTTCCTCTACAGAAAACCTATTCCACTTTTGAATCTGCATGAATGTCTGGCCTCTGATGAAGTCATTCACCAGATTCTTACTTCTTATCGTTGCCAACTATTATTTTTTACCCTTCCACCTTTTTATTCCCCTTTTTTTAATATTTGTATTTATTTTGTAATATTCAATAATGGAAAACGAAGTTGTTCGGGGGCGGTGCCCTTTGTGGGGCGCGCGTGTGACCCAGTGGAGGAGTTTTGGTACGCTTCCACCGCACGTCCATCCAAACTGCTTATATAGAGTCACAATGACTCTAGGCACGGGGACGTGTCGGTGGTGTTATGTCTAGTATGGAAAGAATTTCTTTTGGTGGAGGCGCGATTTCGCAACCTATATGAGGGCGTCAAACGGCGAATTGCGTTATTAAATAATTTTTTCCCTCGGAATTTATTTATATTTATTTTAAGGTTTATTTAACTTGTAAAGAAAGGCGGCATACTGAAAGTTCGCCCCGGATGACAAAAGTTGCAGCTACGCCATTGAGTAGAGTATGTGTTGTTTCTACCCAAAATCTAACAAATGCCAAGCAATGAAAACTACTTTTAAAGCGACGCAGAAAAGCAACTTTTGTACGTTTCTAATTTATACACCGCGTTATCGCGGTCCTGATACATTTGTAACTATTGTGATGTTAAAATAAGTACGAGTGAAATAATTTAACAAGAGGTATTAAAAATTAAACTTTGCATTAAACAGAATGGCGCAAAAATGCAGCTACTTCCAATAAAATGCAAAAGAAAGATATTTTAATTATACAACAAAGTTACTACAGAAGAACCAGAGGAAGTAAACAATATCTATCACAATATACCTTTTGCGCGCAACGCAGAATCATCCAGTTATTGCATTAAAAATATTATCTATAATCAACTAACCAATTAAGATACAATCAAACATAAAAATCATTCTTTAATAAAAATTATAACACATTAAGATTAAACAAATAAAATGGCAAAAAATGAAAGGAAACTCGAATGGCGAACTTTTCAAAGTGCCACTCGCCATCGTAGTTCTAAAATGGATAAATTTTCTGTCAAGGGAATGACTTAATAGTCACATAATATTCCCTCTGTGGCCTGAATTTATCCAATAATTGAAATAATGTAGGAAAAACCTTTCTTAAATAAGAAAAACTTCAGAAAGTCTTCTTTAAGAAATCCAATAAAGAGAAAGAAGATAAAATTAGCATTACCTCCTGCCAAAAATACTAATGAAAACAACGCCATCGAAGCAAATCAGAAACAAAGGATATTAAGTCTAGAAGCTAGCAAACCTAGCTCCATCTATTGAGAAAAACTCGAACTAAATTAACAGAAATTTAGAAGCTCTTCAATCCTTTCTTCAATTAAGTCATTATATTTAAAGAAATTACTTGGGTAGACGTTTTCTTTTCAATTATTATTTAAATTATCAAAAGCTGTGACGAAAGTTGAATGGTTATTACAAATATTTTTAATTATATTAATTTGAGAATAAAGTGTTTTTTAATACTTTAATGTTAAGATTAGCTTGAAAGTCACAAAGTGTAATGACCTTAAAATTTTTGTGCGTTGTAAAGTGCTTCGTTCATGCGACGTGAAGCCTCGATTATGCGTCGAAGGGATCCGCAGGAAAAACAGGAAAGTTGTTTTCTTGACAGGAAATGTTAAGGGAGACGCCTTTGTGTATGGAAAGGATACTTTTTTTATTGTTTTTCTTTTCGCTTCTTCTCTGCGGATGTAATTTTAACTGATTATAAACAAGTTAGTGCGGAAGGAATTCCTTCGAAGATTAAGGAAAAAAAGTTGAAAGAATTCCTGCTGGAAGAAAAATTTCGGGAGAGAAAAGAAAAGGAAAGTGATTAAAGCTGGTGGAAGAAAAAAACGAAGACTGTCTAAATGAAAATAAACAACGTAATAAGACGCTTCTTTTGTTTTTCTTCTTTCCTCCGCCATGTTGTTTTTTCCTGACGCCCAGCGACTTTAGAATTGTTTAAAGAACGAACTTGATAGCATGTCTCCGCTTTTTCGATAAAGATTTCTCTTCAAAAAGTTCCTCTAATTCTTAAATGGAAAGGCTTTTTTCCCCTAACAGGGAAAAGAAGTAATATTTTTTGGTAGTTGCCATTTTTCATTCGTGGTTTGTGGTGGAAGTTTTTAATTTTAATTTCGTTAAGTAGTGCGCTGTTAAACACAAATAATTTGGTTACAAAAACATGAAAGAAATTCCCAAGAAAGAATTTCGAAAAGTACCTTTTGGTAAAAAGAGTCAAAATCAACTGCAAATCTTTTAGTCGTGAATGAAAAAATTCATATTAGTTGTGAGAAGGATGTTCTTTCAAAGAATGTAAAAATAAGCTCATGCCTTATTTTCAAAAGAAGTCGTACAAAATGAAATTTTACTTTAATGCTAAAAGAAAGGACAGATGACTTAAACACGAGTGTCATTTCGATTTTTAAGAACATTTTACATACTCTCGGAAAAAAATCCCTTTAATGGTACGCTATCTAATAATTAGGAGTCTCATAAAAAAATTTGTAACAACGTACCGTGTTTTTATGCTATGTTTCTTTACAACATATTACAGTGATAAAATATTTATAATCTAACGAAGTGGCTAATAATAATAACTTTTAAACGTTTTTAATTCGGATTCGTTGGTTATTCTAATTTTTCTCCGGTGCCTCTAATTTTTTTATTCATATAATTTAAAATATCATCTATAATTCTAATTTATTTCGTGAGTCTGAAATCAAAACTAAATATCTTACTCTCTAAACTGTTATCGTTATTTGAATGAGATCTTACCTTGTATCTTCAGTGAAGAGTTTTTAAGAGGCCTTTCGTTCAAACGAGGTCTTTACAATGTATTCAATCAGAACAGAATTTTTTCAACTTTTATAAAAAACGCTCAGCATATTAATGTTAATTGTTCTGCTAATTTTTAGTTTCATTGTACAAATAGCCGCCTTCGGCGACTATCTTATTCGATGGGAATAAAATTTCAATTAAATCTTTTATGCATAATTTTATATTCATGGTTCCCTTAACAAAGGCATTTTAAACTTCAAATGGTGTTCGTGTTCAACCCGTGTTCTTTCAGTTGCCTTGCACCTGTTCTGTTCATTTTCACAGATCTACAATTTTGTTAGGAGATCACAATTCAAATTTCATTTATTTAGGTCGTTAAATTTTTGGATTATGGCTTTAACCTACACACTTATAGATAGACGGTGGACCCTTTAACAGACATGGTCGAAAAAACGATTCGGATTTTTCAAACAGAAATAATTAATACTTGAAAGTAAAAAAATATGATAGCATTTTTTAAATTCACACTTTTAATAGTGAAATAAAGATAAAACTCTTTTTATTTCAATTATTTTCTACTTTTCAGTCTTTAATTTACCATTCGTCGTTATGAGTATTATAAAATCCAACGATCAACTTTTTAAAATTCATTACCAGATGGCGCCACGTGTATGAAGTTAAAATTTAATGAAATAAGTCGATTAACTGGCGATTAAGTTCTGAAAATATTAAAACAGTCTATTAGAAATTCTAGATATCGCACAACTCTACAGAATTTCAGAACTCTAGAAAATCAATCAGCGAGTGAAAAGTCGAATCCAGAATTCCGTCTTTACAAACAAGAAACAAGTCGAATCCAGAATTCCGTCTTTACAAGCACGAAACAAGTCGAATCCAGAATTCCGTCTTTACAAACAAGAAACAAGTCGAATCCAGAATTCCGTCTTTACAAGCACAAGCAACTGAAACAAGTCGAATCCAGAATTCCGTCTTTACAAACAGAAACAAGTCGAATCCAGAATTCCGTTCACAAGCATGAAACACGTCGAATCAGAATTCCGTCTTAACAAGCATGAAACAAGTCGAATCCAGAATTCCGTCTTCACAAGCATGAAACAAGTCGAATCGAGAATTCAATCTTTACAAGCATGAAACAAGTCGAATCCAGAATCCAGAATTTCGTCTTTACAAACAAGAAACAAGTCGAATCCAGAACGTCTTTACAAACACGAAACAAGTCGAATCCAGAATTCCGTCTTACAAGCACGAAACAAGTCGAACTCAGAATCTGTCTTTACAAGCACGAAACAAGTCGAATCCAGAATTCCGTCTTTACAAACACAAAGCAAGTCGAATCCAGAAATCGTCTTACAAGCACGAAACAAGTCGAATCCAGAATTCCTACAAACAAGAAACAAGTCGAATCCAGAATCTCCTCACAACCATGAAACAAGCGAATCCAGAATTCCGTCTTCACAAGCATGAAACAAGAATGAATCCAGAACTAGAATTTCGTCTTTACAAGCATGAAACAAGTCGAATCCAGAATCCAGAATTCGCCTCTTTACAAGCATGAAACAAGTCGAATGCAGAATTCCGTCTTCACAAACAAGAAACAAGTCGAATCCAGAATTCCGTCTTAACAAACATGAAACAAGTCGAATCCAGAATTCCGTCTTTACAAGCATGAAACAAATCGAATCCAGAATTTCGTCTTTACAAACATGAAACAAGTCATCTTAAATAAAGTTTAGTTATATTAACGTCCCCTTTTGAAGCAACACTAGGTCTATTTTGGGACGGACCTCGTCATCTTGGACCGCGATCAGATGACGAGGACAGCACCCAAGCTGGCATCCCTCTCTTCAAGCTTCCGACCCACTACGCATGATTTATCGTGAAACAGGCCCTGCACACGGAAGGGGTTTCGAACCTGGAACCCTCTGGCCCCGAACCCGAGACTTCACCACTAGGCCACCGCGGCTCTTGTCACCTTTCGGTTCAAGTAACATTTGCAACGGCGAAGCAAAGCTGTAGAAGGATCTAATAAGAAATTTGAAAAATAATCATAATACAGGATGGCCATAAAATAACTTCCCTCGTTTGGAGGCATTAAAACTAATGAAAAGGATGAAACCATATTTCATATACAGTCTGTGAAAGACATTGGGGAGATGATTTCCGCAAAAGAAAATTACTACCGAAAGTCGCCGATAGGGGAGATTTTGGCGCTGCTGTCACGTACACACTATGAAATTTGCACAATCGAGGTAGATTATGAACATTTCACAGTGCATACATAATTTTGGAGCCGTTGGAACGTTTTACGAGTAAAACACGCTCAGGTAAGGTGGGACTCATTTTAAGCACAAATCAACAGTCGATCAAAGAACAGCTTACTGAACCTTAGCTCTACCCATTTTAAAAGAGAATCGAAGGCGCTGCGGTCAAATAAAGCTGGGCATTCACTAGGAAGAAAGGCTAAGCCATTTGTCGCAACAACTGGTTTGTATTGCCCTCATTTTAATCGGATAATTAGGCAAATCATTCACACTCTTCCAAAGTTTTTTTTGAGACAAGGTTCAAAGTTGCAGAATTATATAAATAATATTGCAAATAAATATTGCATAATAATACACAAAATTATATCATCGTGTGCAGTTTTATTTTTAATTAAACTGGACAGAAAGAACAAAAAATTCATACACTCAAGAACGCACTGGGAGTAAGATAGAAAATAATCATTCCTTTCTCACTGAGAAGAGAAATGTGAACTTCGGCCTCTACCGGGTTGGGCATTCGAGAGTTAATTTGCGCCTTTCAAAGGCTGGTTCGAACTCTGACAAAGAAGCTGCTGATAAGGGTTGCGACCATCAGCAAATGAAATTCTCAGCTCAGTAGATGTTAGGGAAAATAGATGATATTATTGCTCATTCTCGAAACTGCTACCGATGAAACGATTAGAAATTTATTTTTTAATTAAAAAACGAACAAACAAAATTGAAAAAAACTCAATTTTCTCCGGAAAAGATCATATATCCAAGCAAATACAAATTGTTTTTTAAAAAAATTAGAAATTTTTGATTAAAGTTCAGGGTGTTCCATAAAGATCCGTACAATTTCAAACTTTAATTTTTTTAAAAAGAATAGGTCTACAAATTTTTTTTTTTGCTGCTATGGAGAGAACAACTCAAAAAGTGTTTTTATCTTGTCTTTTGGGTCATAGATGGCGTTGCAATACACATAAAGACTGATTTATTGAAAATGGCGTCTCCCGAGAAGAAAGCGCAATGTGTCGCATGGTTTATCGAGACAAAATCCGATATTCAAACGCAACAAAATTATAGAAGGAAGTACGGAGGAACGCCACCATCTCGTTCAAGCATTCGTGAGTGGTGTCACAAATTTATGACAACTTGAAACATTAATCATAAAAAAGGGTCCTAGCACTAGTGCCGAGTGTGGAGCAATGTCAATTTTGGGGTTTTGTGAAAGATGCTGTGTACCGAACAAAACGTTGTGTACCGATGTTGTGTATTGAAGCAAAGACTCCAAGCCGCTATAGAAACTATTGATCAAGGCATGCTGCAACGCTCCTGGATGGAATTAGAACAGAGGTTACCAAACTGTTGTAGGCGTACTCCTGGGGTTACGCGAAGGACTAGTTGAGTGTACGCGAAGGACTAGTTGGGTGTATACAAAGGACTAGTTGGGTGTACGCGAAGGACTAGTTGTGTGTACGCGAAGGACTAGTCGGGTGTACGCGAAGGACTGGTTGAGGGTACGCAAAGGACTGGTTGGGCGTACGCGAAGGACTAATTGTGTGTAAGGGAAGGACTAGTTGGGTGTACGCGAAGGACTAGTTGGGGGTACGAGAAATCAACGTTTGTAATGGCAGAAACAAAGAATTTTAAGAAATCACAGTATTTTGTTTCCCCAAGTTAATACTCCGTAATAATCAACTATACCACTTAAATAGTTGATTATTAAGGAGTGTAATTTTTAGCTATCCTTATAGGTTAACACTCTGACTCCTAAGCCGGCCGTAACCGGTCATGCAACTTCTATACTTGTGGGGCGGATTTCGGCCGGTTTCTGTTCCGAAAGGGGGGAGAAGGTAGTTGGGCGAGTGGCCATTAAAGGGACCCTTAAGGGAGAAATAAGAGATGAAAGGCCTGCCATTCATTTCTCCCACTACCCGTAGTGAGGAGAAAAGGAAGAACGGGGCGGACGGATCCATTCCACAGATCAATTAGTAAGCAAACCTCCGTATACAACTGTACTCTTAGTAGTCAGAGGGTTAATGTGCGAAATTGTTACAATACTGGTTTCATTTGTTTTGCCGTTGAACTAATACTATTGTAAAAATGCTATAAAAGGTCAAATAAAAAAGTCCAGCAAATGTTATTAGTTAGAGTCATTTGTCTCTTAAGTTAACCTAAGCCCTTAAACATCATTGATAAAAACTTCTTTGCATAGACGGATGGTTGGTGTGTCGGAGGAGATATAATAGTAGGGGTACGCGAAAATATAAAGACTATTTAAGGGGTACGCGAGGGATTAAAGGTTGGGAACTCTTGAATTAGAATATCGCCTTGACATTCTCCGTGCTACGAAGGGATCTCAAGAGAAACTTCACTAAAAAAACTTTCTGAGTTGATCTGTTCATAGCAGCAAAATATTTTGTTGTTGGCCTATTCGCTTTTTAAAAATAAAAGTTTAAAATTGTACGGATCCTTTTGGGACACCCTGTAATTTTTTCTTTCTATAATTCGCTTTATTAGAACTAACAAATTAATAATAATCTTTAAAAATACGTATTTTGAACTTCCAAACATGAACCTCCTTTAGTGAGGTAAATTTACCTTGGTACGGAGGTTGTGCGCTGTGGAGATCTTTCACTGCATTACACAACATTAGCAACAGAATTGGGCTTCATGCTGTGAAAAAAAAATATCGGACCTCATCTGACAGCTGAGCTTCATAATGGAGAACAACATACTGAACTTTTGTAATCCTGGTCTTCACTTATCCTACTTAACCTTTTCAAGTTAAATACGTGTTTCGTTTTGAAAAATTACTAAATTTATTTCAAAAATAAGTATTAGACCTGCAGTTGATCTTAAATGTGTGAAGGAAAAAAATTTAGCATTTTTTATTTTTAAGAAATTTGTGGTTTCACACTGAAACCAATGAACGGTAACGGGCTATTTTTCCCCCGAACAAGTTATCATCGAAATGCAATTTAAATTATGCATTTAATTTATAAGTGTGCGTGAGTATTCAGGATATTCAACCTTCATAAAATTCAATATTTCTTTCGAAGATTCAGTTTTAAAAAATATCAATTTGTGCAAGAACCTTCATCATTTTGTTTCTCTTAGAGATAAGAAGCAATTTAGCTCTTGCAATGCCAATATCTTTGTGAATACTAAAGGTATTGAACTGGAATTTTTATATAAGTTGGCCTATATATCTGGCTCTTAAGTTATGAAAAAGTGACGCTACGTTCCGCCCATGCGCAGTAAAAGTATGCTCAATGTGTGGTTTCACTGTGAAACCAATGTACGAGTTCCGGGGTACATAATACCAACCTTTACAGGAATAGGAACAATGGAGAAATTTCAAGCATGCTGATTGGTTGTTTCAGCAACGTCACGTATGACGTCAGATTACCTGTTATTGAAGTATTAATAAAAAAATGTACAAGAAATGCAAAAGTTTAAAAGGTTTCTACTTTTTTGTTTTTCTTTTGAAACCTTCCCTTAATTATCAGGACTTTGTTTTCAGTTTTAATAATGAGCAGTAGTTTGAAACTATGCATACAGATACCATAAATATTATATACGTACGAAAGAGAAAGAGTGACCATATGTAAGTGATAAGTTCCAGTTAAGGAATAAAAATGTACTAAAAAAATTCATAAAGTTTTCAAATCAGCAGATAAATTTAAAAATTATTTAGTTATTAATGATATCCCTTTCTCAAAACGAAAAGTCTAAATAAATTACTTCCTTTCTTATTACTTAAATTGTAATATCAGGAAGAAATAGGAAAAAAAGTTTGGAAAATTGAAAAGTCAGAAATTATAAAATAATTGACAGTGCAAAATATTCACATTGCAAATTAATGGCTTACAATTTCAATTCGAATGAAAGACTGCATTTTAATTTAAAAAGAAAATTTTAGATATTTAATTAAAAATAGCAGTTATCATATTTTGTTTAGAGATGGCGCCACTATTTATTTTGTTTCGCACTCAATATTTCAAGCCATTCTGTCAAGCTCAAATTTGTTGTAGAAGGATTGAAATTCATTGGAAATAACAAAGGTATTTTCGTTAGTGCAATTCGTTTAAAAATCGTATTTTTAGGTGTTAATTCGTATTCATCAGAGGATAAACTTTAAATGTACTTTGATCACCACTATAAGGTAACTAGACAGTAAGTTTATGATATCATACGCGACGCTGCTGAAACAACCAATCAACACGCTCGAAATTTCTCCATTGTCCCTATTCCTGTAAAGGTTGGTATTATGCTTCCGGGGTGGTTCACTGCGAAACCTTTGAAAGTGTTAACGTATAGCTCTACTAACTGCAGAACCATCCAGAGGTTCCCAACCTGTGGTGCGCGTACCTATAGGGGTACACTGGAGACCAGTTAGGGGTAAGCGAAAGTGATCTTGGTAATGGTAGGAAACACAAAACACAGAAAAATATTCTAGATTTCGTTTCCTGAAGTTCGTATGAAAAATAAAGGTCAAAATTGTTGGCTTCGATAGATGAAATCAAATCAGTCCCGGGTAAATTTTCCTTCCAGCTGTTTTTCGCTTATTTAATAGGATGAATTCTTAAAATGGCGGCAGTAGGATGCGAGGTAGGGTAAAAAGTTTTTCTTCTTTCTTTGTTTGAGTTGTTATTTTATATTCTTTATATCTTGGGGATGTTTTCTCTTTACTCTTCAACTTAACAAGATATTTCGGGTCGCATAAGGGTCTTGATTTTTAGACCGATGTCAAGCCGTTAACAGAAAAAAAAAATCCTGTTTGAATCTTTGCTTTGTGTGACTCTTGAAAAAGTGCAGAGCCAGATTCCTCCATCTTGTTTTAGTTTTTCGCTTTGTTCTAGTCTAGGAGTCTGAAAGCCGATTCTCGAAATAAGAAAAAGGAAGAAGAT
>BGPR01000184.1:647139-659678 GCA_013235015.1 Araneus ventricosus
CAGCAACAACCACCCGACTAATTTCGACAATTTTTATTTCATATGAAAACTTATGACGTCTAGATATGTCATCAAGGGTCACCTACACCCCCCATTACACCCTATTTCAGAACGAAATCGAAAAACGTTTTCCTACTGTACATTCTCTTTGGGGAAAACTTTAGACAGTTCGACAGCAACAACCACCCGACGGATTTCGAAGATTTTTATTTCATATGAAAGCTTATGACGTCTAGATATGTCATCAAAGGTCGCCTACACCCCACCACACCCCATTTTCGAACGAAATAGAAAAACTCTTTCTTACTGTAGTACATTCTCTTTGGGGAAAACCTTTAGACAGTTCGACAGCAACAACCACCCGACGGATTTCGAAGATTTTTATTTTATATGAAAGCTTATGACGTCTTGATATGTCATCAAGAGACGCCTACACCCCACCACATCCCATTTTCGAACGAAATCGAAAGAACATATAGGGAATGTATGGTGGAGAAGTGTTTTTTCTATTTTGATCAAAGATGGGGTGCGGTGTGGGGCAGGCGACCCTTGATGACATATCAAGACGTCATAAGCTTTCATATAAAATAAAAATTGTCAAAATCGGTCGGGTGGTTGAGGCTGGCGGACTCGGTGAAGAATTTTTACCAAATTATTTTAAATATATAGATTTGTTCGATAGAAACTTTTCTTCTTCATCTGAAAGATACGCAGGGACCGCGGCGGCCCAGTGGTAATGTCTCGTCTTCAGGTTCGGAGGGCGCCTGCTTAAAAACCGATTCAACCAAAGAACCGCCAAGCGCAGTGGAGATGGAGAACACATTGTTTTAAAAACGCAATAGAGGGGGTACTGTACTTTATAATATCATACTGCTCTGTTATATATAATTTAAATTTTGCATAAAAATATTAATAATTAGATTTCCGACTTGATGTAAGCGAGATTTAATGAAGGAATTTGAAATAGGCAATTACTAATTTTCCTAATGAAATTAAATTAAAAATTGAACTTCGAATAAATTTTCGCAATTTAATTTCTGGCATGCCTCACTCTGGTTCATAAAAATTTACGGAATTGCGGTTGAACAATAAACAAATCCTGAAGTGTAATGTTAAAAGAAATACCCATGTAGGATAAACATTTTCGAATTTATTTACAAGAAAAATTTTAAAGTACAATCTTTTTTAAAATTAATTTTTTAATTTATTTATAAACTTTACTTTTATTTTCTTATTTATTTTCAAATTTTGGGTTCAAGAAACATATTTCAGGAAAGGAAACAGGCTTAAAACCGTTTTCTAACAGCTATGCTACGACACTTTACTGCAATATCATCTTCACTTCCAGCAGTTTGCTTGAAAAAAATTGCTGCTTGTTACTGCGCGTGGGCAGCAGAAGAAAATCGGGTCTGAAAGAAATTGCAGTCCTTCGAGAATTTTTTCTCCTCTACGAAACGAAGCAAGCCAAACCATTTTTCCTAGGATCCCCCCTGAACATTCAAAGCGCTTAAGGGCCTTTTACATTAGAAAGTCGACAAATTTAAATATTAGGCGTAAAATTATATGAGTAGTTTATTTCAAAAACCGTATGAGTTTTTCTTTTCTTTTTTTTCCAAAATTGCGTTGATGCAGTTTTCACACTCTAAAGAGATATTTGCATAATGAGTGAAGAAATGAAAAGACTCAAGTAAAGTCGCATTATAGGAATATAAAATGAAAAAGGCGGAAAACAATTTTCATCATTGACCTAAAAAATTAATCCGTTTTCTTAACGCTCAAAGCATTTTGATATTATCGATAATAGTTACAATTCATAAAATTTAGCAAAATTAATTAATTAAATTTAAATAAATTAACATAAAAACAAATTTTGCATTAAATAGAAAGGCGCATATGCAGCCGAATCTACTAGCATACAAAAACAAATAATAGAAATTTAAATCAAAAGGAAAATAAATTAAAAGAAAACAAAAAGAAAGACAATAATGAAAATGAGGTACACGAAACATTGTCGTGATAAGGAATGGGTAGCAATAAAGTAATTGTTAACAGAAATTTTTTTTTAATACAATAAATATAATAAAACCAAAATTGTCACTTGGAAATTATTTTATTCAAAATGGAAAGGAACTAAAATGGCGCACCTCATAAAACCACACGCCATTTTTAGTTCAAAAAAGAACAAGATTTTCTGTGAATGGCGTGGTTTCTGATGAGTGCGCCATTTTAGTTCCTTTCCATTTTGAATAATTTCTAATTAAAGTGTTCCAAGTGACAATTTTTGGTTTTTTATTTTATAGTTTTTGTTGTATTTTAAAAAAAAAATTTCTGTTGAAGCAATTACTTTTTGTTGCTGCGTTTGCGCGCAAAAACGTTTATTGTTTTCATTATTTTTCATTTTCATTATCGTCTTTCTTTTTGTTTTCTTTTAATTTAAATTTCTATGATTTGATATTATCGCCTCATGCGACTTCTATAATCAACCATTCATATAAATTAGTGATTAAAATTATACGCTGACACAAAGTGGGAGCAGATCTGAAGGACCGATACGTGAGCCTCCCCAGCTTTTAATGGAAACTGTAATGCAACTGAGAAATAATTAAATATCAGAAAGAAATGAAAAAATACATTTTGATTGTTGGAGTGCTAATGTACCACGGAGTATTCAACGCTTATTTTTATTATTTCAGAAAAATTCAGATGCAAACTGTATTTTATTATCTGTCTGTGCCCCAAAGACACAGAAAGATCTCGCACAATTTTTATAGCACTGTTTAGTATCGGAAAAATATTGCAGAATATTTTATAGTACTGTTTGAGTTAGTCAGAATGTTTTGATCCTTTTTGACGTAGACTTACGTCTCTCCATACTGGTCTAATGGTATGTCGGGAAAGGAAAAAATTATGACGCTTTTCGCGCTAAAGTAAAACACTTGTAGCTCCACAACCAAATAACATAGAGAGTTGGTTTTAGTTTCATTTAACAGAGAAAGATAGACGTTGAAGATTCCAAAAATAATTTTAGAATTTCTAATTACGGTTCAGTCACAGTCTAGCTGCAAAGTGGGTGAAAATCACGAAAAATATTGATGACGTCATAGCGACCGATGTGCGCGCGCAGACTATCCAAGTACATTTGGCAATTCATTCATCGAAATATTACTCAAGAATTGTTGAATTACGTCGAATTTCGTGGTAAAGTTTAACGCTTATAGCTCCGCAACCAAATAACATACAGAGTTGGTTTTAGTTTCATTTAACAGATAAAGGTAGACATTGAAGTTTGCAAAAATAACTTTAGAATTTGTAATTACGGTTCAGTCACAGTCGAGCTGCAAAGTTTGTGAAAATCACTAAAAATTTTTATGACGTCACAGCGACCGATGCGCACTCACGCAACGGTTGTGAGCGGTATATTAACTGGATTTTAACAGATTGATAATTAATTCATTCAGATTAATTCATTTAACAGACGCAGGTCATAGAGCATAGGTCATAGGTCAAAGTCACATAGAGCTACTTTTGTGACAGAAAGTCACATTTGAGTAATCGATTAATTAACTGTCCTTAATTAATTATTATTAACAATTGTTGATTTAATTGCGCTGTCCTTTCCATCGATGTAATTGAGTTGAGTTGTTTTTAGTTTCATTTAACATAGAAAGGTCATTGAGCATAGGTCATAGGTCAAAGTCACAGACAACTACATAGTCACATAGAGCTGCTTTAGTCGCAGAAAGTCACAGCTGAGTAAGGTAAGTAAGTCTACGCCCCTCAATCCCAGCGGCCGTTTCGCCGAGCAACCTTCCGTCGAATTTTTTTTATGTACGCCCTTGTCAGCGCAAGATGCTCTACAATACTGCTACTATATATTCACGAGGCATTCAGAATATCTGACAAATCTTGGAGATATTTTCCAACAACTTGCGCCAATAGCTATTTTGGTTATTATTGAGCTTCATATCCTACAGGGGAGGAGGCACCACAAGTACGTGGATGAGAAACCGCCTGATAAATAAGTGGGTTCTCGCTTCTGTAGTGGGTACAAAAATGGTATGGGTTGAGTTACCCCACTCCGAACACGGAACGGACCTCCTGTGGGAGGAGTTGGGCTGTGGCTGCTGTTCGCTATTAGGACATCACTCTCAGTTTCCAATTAACTAAGCGATGACGATCATTCAAATTCTGCTCCGGCACTCTTTTTACTTTCTCGTATACGAAGTATTATACAAAGAAAAAATATTGTAATCGTCAAAAAATTCGAACTCGAGATTTTGACGAATCTCCACGTTTTAGAGCTCTCTGAATCCGAAAAACACAATTTGGGAATTATGTCTGTGTGTGTGAACACGATAACTCGAAAACTACGAGAGTTACGATGATGAAATTTGGTATGTGGTCTTTAAACATAATTTGTAGGTTTCTATCGAATTTTGGATAAAATCCGTCCACGGAAATTATCTCTGTTTGTACGTCCGCTGTCATGTTAACACTATAACACAAAAACTTGAATAGCTAGATGGATAAAATGTGGTACACGGTTTTATCGTCATGAATGTAGGTGCGTATAAAATTTTGTACCAAATCCGTCAAAGGGTTGACTGTCTGTATAGTTAACGGATTGGTTTCAATAGTAGTCTCCACGCGCATGCGTACTGGGAGCAATCTTCTGTGCACGCGAAAGGAGCGAATTACGTCAGTTTGTCCTTGAGACGGCAAGAGTGAAACCTAGCAGTGTGCGATAGATGCGTTTTAATCGATACACATCTCTAAATTGTATTCTTTACCTAGATATTTTTCAATCACTGTAATGAAAAACCTTCTGATAGTCATTGGATTCTGGATAACAGTAGGTTCGAATTTTTTTAGCCACGCGGGGGAAGGTGAAACGGCACCGTTTTGGGGAAGTATACGAGAAAGCTTAGGGGAGAACACTCCCGCTGGTTTGCTTTGCTAATTAATATCATTTTAATAATAATTAGAGTAAAACCATTGCAGAATATTTTATAACACTGTTTGCGTTAGTCAAGCTGTTTTGTTCGCTTGTTTCTGAGAGTCTGCTCGATTCTGAAGAACGTTTTGAATATGGAATAATCTTCCCGATATCTGTCATCGTAAAATACACAGTCAATGGAAAACAGTTTTAAAGCACACACTGCTATTAGCGCACTGAAAAGCAGAATTTTTTTTATTTTAATTATTTTCTACCTTCAATTCTTTATCTCTTCACAGTTTTGCGCGAGATCGAATTATGTTATTTTTTAACTAAAAAAACTAAAATCAAATTATTCATAGCCGTTACCACCGTTGCAAAAATGACCGGCAATCCATTAACATCTCAAATGTTCAAGGAAATGTAGTTGAATCAATACGAAAACATCTAATTAGATAGGGAGTCATCTAATTAGATAGGGAGNCATCTAATTAGATAGGGAGTCATCTAATTAGATAGGGAGTCATCTAAGTAGATAGGGAGTCATCTAATTAGATAAGGAGTCATCTAATTAGATAAGGAGTCATCTAATTAGATAGTACAAAAACTGCTCCGTTAAGGTGTTAATTTATAATGTATTATTACAAATATTATGGAATCTCGAAATCAATTTTTTTCTTAAATTCACTACCAGATGGCGTCCCTTGAATGTAACCGATCATTAATTAAATGAATCGATTTACTGATGATGAAATTCTCAAAACATTCAAATGGTGTACTGTCATCGAGAACACGACAGTGTGCAAAATTCTTGAACTCTAGACCACCAAAAAGCGAGTGAAAAATCGATTATAAAAAACCAGCTTTAGAAACAAGAAAAAAAGTCAAAGTAAATATAAGTGTATAAAACCAGCGGGAGTGGTCTCCCCTAAACTTTCTCTCGTATACTGCTGAGAGGACGTAGAGAAAAAAAAATTAGCTAAAAGCAGTGATACGAACAAGAACCCCTAACGCAGTGAAGGAAAAAAAAAATAAGCGAAAGGTCACACAACGATTTCCGAAGGCCGTCCAACGCGGAAGTGGAATTATAAGCCGGCGTGATTACCAATAAGGCTGGGTGTAAGATAAAGAAAACGAAATTTCCAATTTGAACAACTTTTTTTAAACCGATTGACACAAATCTACCATTAAGGTAAGAAGGCCACATACCAAATTTCATTTATCAAAGTAATTTTTTAAAGAATTTATTGCGTTCAAAAGTATGCGATTATACAGACAGACAGACAGTCCAGAATTTGATACTAACCTACAGTCCTGATTAAAAAAAGTTGTACCAAATTTTATCCACCTTTAACTTTGTGAGTTATCGCGTTCCAATTAACACGGACATACAGACAGACTTTCTGTGGACGGATTTTGTCCAAAATTTGATAGAAACCTAAAATTTATGTGTAGTGATCACATACCAAATTTCATGCCTGTAGCTTTAATAGTTTGAGTTATCATGTTCACAGACACACAGACAGACATAATTCCCAAATTGTGTTTTTCGGACTCAGGGAGGTCTAAAACGTGGAGATTCGTCAAAATCTCGAGTTCGAATTTTTTGACGATTACAATACTTTCTCTTTGTTTACTTCGTATACGAGAAAGTTAAAACTGAAGCAAACCAAAAAAATCCCTTTTCGGCAAGCTTGAAGGCAAAGGTAGATTCCTTTATGTTAATGTTACAAAAGTTATGAAATATTACATATTGATCCATACAGACATAGCCAATGACTTTATTGTTTCTACACATTGCAATATTTACGCTGTGATTCTGTTTTCATGTCATTTAATTTTTTGCTATATCAAGGTTTTATCATTCCATTTTTCATTCCAAAAAGTTATGATAGATTTATCGGTCAGTACATTGGTCAATTTTTTTATATCTCAACACATAATCATTCAGCAGGTAGGAGTCATAAAGAAATAAACATCTCAACAGTGCAAATATCTCCTAGATAACATTAAGCCAACCTATCTGAAACAATAACAAGAAATTGACTCTTGGCACGAATGAAGAAAGACTCTAGATTTAAAAATTAATTTATTTAATCTAGGTTACAATATAATTGTGCGAACATTACTTTGTCATATGGTAAAATCACATGACATGGAAACAGTTAAATACTACTAGAATGGGCTCATTTAGAGAACTCCCTGGTTACAGAGATAATAGTCACTAAATTCTTAACATATAAGAGAATAAAACTATTAAACATTGTGTGTGGAAAATTTAATACGTGTTTTTGAAGGATAGGATATGAATGCAGCCAATTTGAATAGTAAATTTTAATCTCCATCGACGGTTAAAACCAAATACTCAGGCAGAAAATCCCAAACAATTTTAAAGTTAAGGAGATATTTTTCAATAGTAAAAAGGATAAAGGAAACTCTTATTTAAATATCTATCGTTTTTGGCTACTTTATATTGATTTTATTAAACAAATCGTGGTCCCGCCATGTTTAGTTAAATGTCAAATTAAAGTATCCTGTCAAAAAACCTATCATCAAATTAACTATTAAAATTATTTGATTAATTAAAATTAACTATTTACTTAATTAAAGTTAAAAATTAATTGTTACAAAACTTCACTAAAACCTTTTTCATGGCTCATACTATATGCCAGTAATCTTTATCTTATAATTATCTAATAATTATATTAATTTAAATAAAAGTCACTGTGGCTATGTATGTATGTTCCACATCTTCTCCTAAACCACTGGACTGATTTCAATCAAACTTTTCAAACTTTTTATTTAAGAAAAGAGAAAGGTCACCTTCAACTTTTCAAAGCCTAAAAGATGCTTAACATTTCACTTAATTAAAAATTAAGCAAGGCGTTTTTCCGCGATGTTTTTCATTTCCATAAATTTGTTTCTCTCATTTTAGTATTTTTTTCAAAATTAATTTTAAACTGAATTCGTAACAATATTCTTGTTGATCAATAATAATACGAATAACTATTTCCAGAAGGAAGAATTCTAAAAGAAAATTTTAAAAGTAGACGATTTAACAATTTATATCGGGACCAGCTATTGATTTATTTTCAAGCTTTAAATTAATGAATAATTAAACAGTTAATTTAATTGTTTCAAAATATTCACTAAAACCTTTCATTGACTTTAGTAATTGATAACAAAATTTGAAGTACCTATATAACAAATAATAACGTATGAAGAAAACGGATGCTTTTAAAAATCGTCTGGTTCAATTGATATTCTCATCTTAATTGAAAGCGTTTTAGATCAGAAAAGGAATTTGTGTATTATAATATTTATACAATAGTAATTTTTACAGTCAAAATATTAAACATGAAAACATTTTAATCCGGAGCAAAGCCAGGTATATCAATTAACAGTTATAATTAACAAAATTTAACAAAGATATTAACTATAAATTAATTAGTCATAAATTAATTATATATTATACCGTATAAAAAGTGAAAGTGAATGCGGTTGATGGGAACTCATAACTTCTATGTAATTCTTGCTGTCAAAAAACTTTCACTATAAAAGCAGTTTGTTATGATAAGGTGATAATTCCCCTAATTGAAATTTTCTTTTTATCTTCAATCTTAACGAAGCTATGGGGAAATGATAAGTGGAAGTTGAATATCGCTTTTCAGCTCATGACTTATAAGCAATTCTAGCAGACAAAAAACTTTTAGTATAAAAGTTGTTCGTTATCATAAGGTGATAATTCGCTTAATTGAAAATTTCTTTCTATCTTTAGTCGTAACAGAGCTATGGGGAAATGATAAGTTGGGGAGGGGATTGAAAATGGCTTTTTAGCTCATAACTTCTAAGAAATTGTGGCTATCAAAAAAGTTTCAGTACTAAAGTTGTTTCTTGTGATAAGGCAATAATTCGACTAATTTGAATTTTTTTTCTATCTTGAATCGTAAGGGAATTATGGGAATATGAAATTTTCAGTCCCCCACCATTTCTACCCCCTTTGAGCTGGTTAGCCCATCTGTGAACGCGGCCGAGATATTCACCGTCCTTACAACATATCTGTAGCCAGTTAAAATCTAATCAAAATTACTCTAGTTATCTTGTTTACAAAATAACACGTTCCAAAGCGTTATGCATATACTTCTCTACTAATAATAATAAGGAAAAGAACATTTTGCCCTCTATTCTCATAAGTATTGGAGATACAAGAATCAAAGAGGGTGGAAGAAACTGCAAATGACGAGAGCTTTCCAACAAGGGGTAACATGCTTAGGTTAACACGTAATTTAAGTTAGGGGAGAGGAGGGGAAGGGTGGGAAAATCACTTTTCACCTCATAACTTCTAAGCAATTGTAAATATCGAAAAAGTTTAAATTCAAACATTGTTCATTATGATAAGGCAATAATTCGCCTAATTTGAATTTTCTTTCTATTTTCATTTGTAAAGGAATTATGGGAAAATGAAAATTTCCACCCCCCACCATTTCCACCCCCTTTGAGCTGGATAGCCCATCTACGAACTCGACCGAGATTTTCACTATCCTTACAACATATCCCACGCTGGTTAAATTTATATCAAAATTACTCGAGTTATCGTGTTCACAAGATAACATGGGAAAAAGCGTTATATATATATATATATATATATATATATAAACTTTTTAACGAAGGGTGGTTTTGGGTTCTAGGGGTCATGATCGATGAAGATCTGCAGAAATTTTCCGAAAGTCGTGTTATGAGAACCATTGCAATAGGTAGAGTTCCTATAAGGAATCTACCTAAAAGAGCAGGGAATCATATAAAATCTACATAAATGTTTTGTCTGTTGTACCGAAATACGGTTAGAAACTACGCTTTATAATAACAATCAACGAAAAATATTGCTTTGATAAATGCTATGCAACACAGCCTTGATTATTCGGGCTTCTATCAATCGAGGTCTCTGTTAACGAAGGAAATACCAGAAAAAAATATGTTTTTAATTTTTACTTTCTCGTATACGAACAATGCAAAGAGAAAGTATTGCAATCGTAAAAAAAATTTGAACTCGAGATTTTGACGAATCTCCACGTTTTAGATCTCCCTGAGTCCGAAAAACACAATTTTGGAATTATGTCTGTCTATCTGTGAACACGATAACTCGAAAACTATTAGAGCTAGAGGGATGAAATTTGGTATGTGATCTTTACACTTAATGTGTAGGTTTCTGTCAAATTTTTGACAAAATCCGTCCACGTGTTCGTGTTCATGTGAACTCTGTAACTCAGAAACTTAAATATCTAGATGGATAAAATTTGGTACACAGTTTTATCATCAAGAATATAGATCCGTAGCAAATTTTAGGCCACATTTGTCTGAGGGTTGACTGTCTGTCGGTCTGTACAATCGCAGACTTTTTAACGCAGTAACTTCTTAACAAAATTGCATAGATAAATGGAATTTTGTATTTAGCCTTCTAACCTTAATTGTAGATTTGTATCCAATTTTTATGACAATCGGTTAAAAAAAGTTGTTCAAATTGCAATTTTTTTAAAAATCTTACCCAGCCCTATTGCGCAATCACGCGGGCTTCTGGTGCTACTTCCGCTTTCCTGAGTCAAACCATGACCTTACAAAACTCTGGGAATGGCATTTCGCTTTCTTTTCTCCACTGCGTTAGGCACGCTCTCTCGTTTTAGTGCCTTTTAGCTCATTTTTTCTCTAGATATGTTGGGGAATATGCGAAAAAATTTGGGGAAGATCATTCCCGCTGGTTTTTAATAAAATCAACGAATTTCTTTTTAGAAAAGTGCGCCAAAATTGGCTATGGAGCTGATCTTCAAGATCCGAAGATTTGTAAAAGGTCGTTATAGGGAGATTATTTTTGTAACTCAAGAGTTTACTAATTTAATTAGAGATACCCGCAGGGACCATTAATGCGATTTAATTCGGAAGTTATAAATCAGGAAGTTAATTAGAGAAATGCATTTTCATAAAAAAAAAAAAAAATGGTACTGTAAAAGGGAAGATTCGCGTTGTTGAGCGAGGGAAAATATGAAGTTGAGAACGACTGTCAGACGGGTGTGCCAGTTGTTCGTAGCGTTAAGCGTGCGGCCGTCCTCAGTGGGTTAAAGAATCATTGGGAAATCGCAAAGGTAACAACGGGAAACAGTAACATTGGCGAATCCTCTTATCAGAACTAATGAATGTTTAAAAAATAGAAGACAAAGAAGTTTGTTAATTATAAACGAGCCTATTAGAATGATATAGCGTTGTAGTTATTGCGGACTTTGCTTGTTTAAAATAATAAAAATATCTTGGGGAAATCCTTGTCGAAAGAAAAGAAGTCACGATTTAAAGTTTAGTTTCCATTAACCGAGTTTTCGATTATGCCCACTTCTTAAAAAGGTGCCTTTGACCCACTTCTCAAAAAGGTTCCTTTGACCCACTTCTCAAAAAGGTCCCTTTGACCCACTTCTCAAAAAGTTCCCTTTGACCCGCTTCTCAAAAAGGTTCGCCATCACTGAGATATACGTTTGGGGCCCTTAGTTCAAGAAGCCCCGAGCGCCGAACTTAAAAGAGCCATTCGCCACTCCACTTCAAGTGCCTTCATTCAACCGGCCTTTCATAAAGCGTTGCTGACTGGCTGTTTTCTGCTTCGATTGAGGCACTTGCTTCGCCTTTTCATGAACGTTATAAAGTGGCGCTAAGCAGAGACGTCAGCAGTTTTTTGCGCCCAGTGGCATGGCGAAGAGAAGTGGGGCTCCGGGTATCGAATTGTTTGCGCCCATAACGTCGCCGATGCTTTTTTCTACTCTTTAACAGATTTCATAATACATTATAAATATTATAGAATTCTGAAATAAATTTTTCTCAAACTCATTACCAGGTGTCGCCTCTCGTACAGAAATAAAACTAATTTAATTTAATGATTAACGTGTGAAAATATTAAAATAGTGTATTGTCATCGAAAACACGAAAGTTTACAAAATTTAAAACTTTAGAGAATTAAGAAGCGAGTGATAAATCGATTATAAAATTCTATCTTTACAAACGTGAAGCAAGTCAAGTTAAATAAAAGTGTTTGATTTAAAAACAAAGTAGAAATTTAAAGGCTTTGTTGAAATTTCATTGATGCATCTGTCACATGACGAAGAACGGAATTTCTGGAAGAATTGAAATGCAATGCCATGCAATCGGAATTCCAATATAACGATTGCAGAGCGGAAAGCAAAAATTGGCAGTTTTACAAATCCGAAAAATAGAAATTTTTTTCTTCGCAATAGCTTAAAGTTTTTCTTTTAATTTGAGAGAAACAACACTTCTCTACATACTAAAAATTTTCAACGCTTACTTTTCACTAATAAGAAGAGAAAAAAAATAAGGCAAAAAAGGAAATTCGAACTTCTACTGCAAGACATCTTCTATTGCATAATAATGTTCTGGTTCTGATTTTGCATACAAAACGAAATTAATAATAAAATTTCAAAAAATGCATCGACATTTACATCTAATATACAGAAATTGAAGTATTTTGCGTATCTACAGAATTAGGTACATCATTAATCATTTCTTGATCCTGTTACCATTAACCGAATTTATGACTACGCTCAGTACCAGACAT
>BGPR01000184.1:668302-694239 GCA_013235015.1 Araneus ventricosus
GGCTACGCAATAGGAAATCGCATTATGCGTAGGGTTACGCAATAGGAAATCGCATTATGCGCAGGGTTACGCAATAGGAAATCGCATTATGCGTAGGGTTACCATAATTTTTTGCTTGAAATCCCTACACACCGGGAAGTGGGGGGCGGTTGAAGGTTCTTCAAGGGGTCAAAGTCTAGTATAAAATTATTAAAGATGCCTACCAACGACCCTATTTCATAATACTAACACAGAGTCTGAGGAAGTAAAAAAAAATTAGACGTCAGAATGCAAATCTGAATTATATTAATGAGAAGTATAATTAAAACAAAACTGCCCAAACATTTAATTTTCAGTTTGAACTTCGGCCAGGATAAGAAGGCTGGTTCACTTTCTCATCAACAATAAATGCAAACAATGAAATTTCTTTCATTAGCGGTTTGACGTCAGCTTTTTCGAGTAGTCAGATTTTCTCTACTAAAACCAAATTTTTTTCTCGCCTCATCCACTGGCGTAAATACAGACATTTTGAACACCCGGATGTGGTCTTGAAATCTGGATGTATGGTAACCCTTATCAATCCCTACTTGTCATATATTATTGGACGATTTTGTGCAAGTTCAAACATGGCTCTATTTTGTAACTACGCATACTGATAGTGAAAAGTTAGTTTTTGTGACCGGCCAGAGTCGTCGCTCATATATAAGCAACAGGTTAAGTGTATACATTCGTTTTGCTAAAAAAATCAAAAAGACGAATTTTTCTGACACGTAATACAAAACTGCTTATCGCGCTCCCCTAGATCTAGCCACAGATTTTTCGTCGCGTTAAGCCCGGTTCCCACGGTCAGATTTTTAGCGATCCATTTGCATCGCTGGGGATTTATTGACGGTCTTAATTCATCCAGATGCATACGCAACCTACAACAAGCCATAGGAACTGTACTAAGGTTTCCGTCCGTCGAATCGCTTCCTTTTATGTTCGAGGATTTACTGACATTTCTCCGGAACGTTCGAGCCCCCCCACAAACCCTCGAGCAGCAACTATTCTTTGCGGTACCACGACGGTAGATAAGGCGCAACACGAATAAGAATCGCCGAAACGCGGTCCATGGAAACAGGGATTTGCACAAATCCAAAATCCCAAAGCACTTCTTCTCTGTATACGAGAAAGAAAAACTGGCAAGAACAGAATGTAGCTACAGTACAAATCCGGCTATTCGAACTAAAGGGGGAGGAAGCCGTTTCGGATAAAGATTCTTTCGGTTAAGGTATGGATATCTATTAATATTTTGTATCTGATTACAGTATGTAATTCTGAAATGCTTTCAGTGAAACGAATTCAAACTCTCTTTATAGGATACACTTAATGTCTTTTATTAACCCTCTGAACGGCAAAAATATTTCAGCTGAATGCTTTGAAAACGGCCTCTCTGTAGCTAAATGGTGAACGCAATTGTTTCGGAGCCGGTTTTCGGGTAATAAACAGAGAGCAACTTTCTACGCCGGAGACGGTTTCAGAGAAATAATCGGAGAACGACTTTCTGCGACGGAGCCGGTTTTAGAATAGTCATCAGAGAGCGACTTTCTACGTTCCAGCTGGTTGATGGGTTAAAGGTAATCTTCCCTAGGGCGCAATGCGCCTGACAGGCGCAGGTAAACACTATCGTATTTAATATTGTTAATAGCCATTAATTTTAATTTCAGCGTCCTAGAATTAATCACTTACCTTCTCGGGGAAGCTTATAAGTAAAAAGAGGGGATATCGTTGCAAAAAAAGTTCCCTAGGGCGCAATGCGCCTGACAGGCGCAGGTAAACACTATCGTATTTAATATTGTTAATAGCCATTAATTTTAATTTCAGCGTCCTAGAATTACTCACTGACTTTCTCGGGGAAGCTTATAAGTAAAAAGCGGGGATATCGTTGCAAAAAATGTTCCCTAGGGCGCAATGCACCTGACAGGCACAGGTAAACACTATCGTATTTAATATTGTTAATAGCCATTAATTTTAATTTCAGCATCCTAGCATTAATCACTGACCTTCTCGGGGAAGCTTATGAGTAAAAAGCGGGGATATCGTTGCAAAAAAAGTTCCCTAGGGCGCAATGCGCCTGACAGGCACAGGTAAACACTATAGTATTTAATATTGTTAATAGCCATTAATTTTAATTTCAGCTTCCTAGAATTACTCACTGACCTTCTCGGGGAAGCTTATAAGGAAAAAGAGGGGATATCGTTGCAAAAAAGTCTCGCTTTCGCGATTATTTCTGTGCAGTATACTATTGTGTTTTTGGTATTTCGAGTAACCCAGGTTTCTGATAACACGAATTCGGTTAATCGGTGTTTTACTGTATTTATTCAAGAGTACAACGGCTTCCCTGTCAATCAAAAAAGAAAAGTAACTCTTATGTAAATCTCTGCATCCCCCACCGCCATTCCCCTTCCAGGAGTCACGCGAAATCATGAATAAATCTCGTCCATTCATGAAACCGCCGACAATCTCCGCGTCACTCACGGCTGCGTCCACCCATCAGCGCCGCGTGAATTAAACGCATCCGCTTGGCGACGGAGCTTGGCGACCTCGTCTGTCGCCAGCAGCCGTCCCCGGATCCTTCTGGGGGGCGGCCGTCACGTTGGCTTGATCGTTACGCCTATTCAATCACTGTTTGATTCCGAAACAGCCCGACCTACGCAACAGTTCGTCTTCAGACGACTCGGGTCGAGTTGCCAACCGCTCGAATAAAAAAAGAAAGAAAACTGAAAATGACATCTCCTCTGGCGAGAAAATTCAATTAGGAAAAAAATCCGAGTTGTGAAAAAAAGGAAGAAAAAAAAGTTGGAAGATCTTGTGCCTCGCAAACCGCCGATGGTTATTGATTTTCATCGATATCGCTTTTGGAGTCTTCGAAGCGAGGAGTTCGATTTCTTTTAAACGGCAGACGATATTTTTGAGCCCATGCGGGAGAGTAAGTTCGTGGTGCTAGGTGCGGGCGGGGTGGGGAAGACGAGCCTCGTGCTTCGATTCTTGGACGATGTCTTCAGCAGCACCTACAAGCCGACCGTGGAAGACTGTTATCAGCACACCATTCAGCTACCAGGTGAGTTCAGAAAAGTTTCAGTTATAAAAAAATGAAGGAAATCCCACAGAAAGAAACTTTTAACTATTTTCCTTCATTTCTCTGTCCGAAAATATGGCATGCATTTTTAAAATCATTCAATTTTCTGCGTTAAATACCACAGAAAAGAGTTTTTGGGACAATTTGCTTCAAAACATTGTCCACTCATTCCTAGCACTGACCAGCACTTTTAAAATTACCGCTCGTTAATTGAAATGCTTCCATATTTTATAATAATATTAAATGAATAAAATATCTATGGGAAATAACAATTTTAACCCTCCGAGCGGTTGATCTTAGTTGTTTTATAGTCTTAAAAACTTGCTTTTAAAGTGAATATTTTGATCTCTATTTCATTTAATGAAATCTTTGGAATTTTAAGAATATGCTGTCCATGGTAGTTTAATAACTTATACACATAAGCATGAATTATCTACTTTTGAACTCAGTATGAGAAAAGGAAAAATACGTGCAAAACGCTTAGAGGGTTAAAGTTATATCCAAATATCTCTTAGAGGAGGCACTTTTTCAAAAAAAGAGTTTTTTTTCATTATTGTTCTATTACTATGCTATAGCGTCCGAGAGAGAGAAAAGAAGGAGAGAAATATCTATAATAATTTGGTGCAAAAAATATCAATTTGGAAATAACGTGGTAAAATAAATTTCAAACTCTTAACGTGAAACATCGCAACATGATAATATTTCAGGTTTGAATAGTCTGACTTGTCTTTGTCTTGATTATATCAGCCTTTGAATTCTGTACGTAACGAATCTTACCATTTACAGAAAGAATGTATGTCTGCTATCTGTCATAACAACTCTATATTTCACAAGTTTCTTCCCTCTGTTTTTTTTCCAAGTAGCGATTTTTCGCATCACGTGAATTACATATAATATGCTTGCCTATAAATATTTATTATATAAAAAAAAACTTTCGTAACGAATTTTACCATTTACAGAAAGAATGTATGTCTTCTATCTGTCACAGCAACTCTATATTTCACAGATTTCATTCCTCTGTTTTTTTTTCCAAGTAACGATTTTCGCATCACGTGATTTACAGATAATATGCTTGCATATAAATATTTATTATATAAAAAGCTTTTAGCCAGTTTTTTTAAGCATTACTGCAGTCTTAGCATTTTACTTCCCCTTATCCGTTAAAATGGTATGCATTTTTAAAATCATTAAGGATTACCGGATAAAATAAATTATTTAATAAACAGGTAGCCTTGTTTGTATATGGCAGTTACCTTTAAATAACATTAGTAACAGATAACACAGATAGTAGCAAGTATTTCGACTGAAATAAATCAGAAATTTCGGGGACAAAAATAGTTTTATTTTTTTATAAAATATAAAAACATCTGCTGTGTTTCCGAAATAGACGATTTTGAAGAACGCAGTGCTGTACTTCAAAGAAAGAGTCACAAATAGAATCAATTATTTGATGTAGTTTTGGTAATACTGATAAAAGCAGACATTTAACTTTAATATGATAATACTGATGAAAACAGACATTTCATGGCAACTTTTTTAATATAGATGAAAGATATTTATGCAAATAATTCGTATTCGAAAAAAAAAAGAAATGGTAAAACTATAAAGACCGCGATGAAGAACCGATCTTAGCTTTTTTTTACGCGAAGTCTACTGTTCACAGAACTACTAATTAGGTCTTCGCAAACGATTTATTCTCTCTTTCAAAATTTTAACTTTTGCTTTTAATTTTACTTACCCTGCATTCAGCAATTAACGCGTTTATTCAGAATCATTTCTGACACATTCTTTCTCATGCGAAATTTCATTCTTCATTATACAAAAATAGTTTTTTCCTTTCTAGAATTTTAACGATTTTATGTACATTACAATTTGTTTTGGCACATCTTGACCAAATTGTCCTTTCGCCATTAAACCCTACACACAAATTAACAAACAGGCAAAAAATTTATTTATTAACTGCTGCATTTTATACAAATTAATTAATCTACAGATAGCATTATTATGTATATTTATTCTAGTCCAACTGATTTGTATGATTCCAACTGATTTGTATGATTTGCGTCTAGAATGGAATTAATCTTCTTTTTCTAATTTTTAAAAAATTACCATAAAATACAGCAACAAAAATATTATAGAGGCATAGATTTACCTTAATTCACAATTATCTTGTATCATACTAGTAGTAAAAATTTGACTTTTTAAAGTTTTCACTACCCATAACATATAGATATTTCACACAAATGACTCACGAGTCAATAAAAAAATTTATATAAATGTCATTCGTAAATTATTAAACTTTGATAAAGAAAAAAATCGACGGAAGGCTGTCTCTGTGAAAGGGCCGCTGGGAATGAGGGGCGTAGATTTCCTTACCTTACTCAACTGTGACTTTCTGTGACTGAAGCAGCTCTATTTGACTATTAACTCTATAGTCTATAGTGACTATTAGTCTAGTGTGACTATGTGACTATCTATGTAAAATGTTTCGTGATTCTTACTACTTTTGCAACTCGACTGTGACTAAACCGTAATTAGAAATTCTAAAATTATTTTTTGCAATCTTCAATGTCTACCTTTCTCTGTTAAATGAAAGTAAACCCATCTCTCTATGTTATTTGGTTGCGCAGCTATAAGCGTTTAACTTTACCACGAAATTCGACGTAATTCAACAATTCTTGTATAATATTTCGCGTGAACGTAAGATCGATGAATGAATTGTCAAATGTACTTGGATAGTCTGCGTGCGAGCGCATCGTTAGCTGTTACGTCATCAAAAGTTTTAGTGATTTTCACCAACTTTGCAGCTCGACTGTGACTAAACCGTAATTTCAAATTCTAAAATTCTTTTTGCAATCTTCAATGTCCACCTCTCCCTGTTAAATGAAACTAAAGCCAACTCTCTATGTTATTTGGTTGCAGAGCTATAAGCGTTTTACTTTAGAGAAAAGCATCATAATTTTTTCCTTTCCCGACACACCATTAGACTATTATGAAGAAATGTAAGTCTACGTCAAAAAAATGAGTAAAAATGAATGAAATAAAATCCTCACCGATAATGCATGTGTATGTCAATACCTGTTGGTGCTCTACAGCGCAAAATGTTGAAACTAGAAATACCATATTTGGCACAAATATACTTTGGAGGGACACTTTTACAACTTGGGACCATTTTCCCGAAAAATTAGCCGGTTTTCCAGTTAACTATAAATTAAACGAAACGGCGATAAATTCGAAAAATTCTACCTCACAAAAACAATTTTTATAACATCATAAGAGTTAGAAAATTATTATGATATTGATTTGAAAATAGTGCAACTTTTGCTTTGAATAAAGCAAATATTTCAATTTTAATGTAATAATTCAATACTTTAATCCAATTGTAGTTTGCAGTTATTTTTTTATTGATGTCATGAAATTCGAACCATTCCATTGTTTAAATTAAATTTTGACCACATGTTCTATTCCCAATGTCATAAAAAAACGAATGAATTAAAATTCGAAAAAAAACTCCTTTTTTGATATTAACTCCAAAACAGAATTTAACTTTCGCATTGGTTTCGCAGCATACTCGCACAATGCTACTAACTTTCATATACTACTTTTATTGTAACTTTTATTTAACGACTTGCTTCATGCTGGAAATATGAAATTCTGTAATTGATCTTTCTCGCATTTCCTGATGCGCTAGAGTTTTGAAATTTGTTACACTTGCGTGTTCTCGATGAAAATTCACTGTTTTAATATTTTCATAACTTAATTATAATTTAATTATTTTAATTAAATTTTGATTTGATACAAATGGCCCCGCTTGGTATTGAAAAATTGATTTCAAGATTCAATTATATTTTAAATAATGACTTAGGAAATATGTAAAATGAAAAAAAAGTCCACTGTGTAGTACACTAAGAAGAGTGTGTTTTTATTAAATCTATTTGTTTATTTTTCAATGTAGCATTTGTTTATTTTTCAGCGTATTTGCCCCATACAAGTTTCTTTTTTATTTTTAGCAATACTAAAAAATTATATTCGAATAAATTTCAATTCAATATATTCACAATTTTCATCCTGCAATAAAGAATGTATTTTAAACTTTATACTTTGAAACCCTCAATAAACCCTCTGACTTCTTACCCCGCGATTTCCGCGGGTTGGAAGCAAGTCCATTATCTGCTGCATCCGGAGATTTTCACATGATAATGGGTTTACTTAGTACTACTTTTAAAACGTTGAATCATATTATACTAATGAAGCCTTGCATATAAGTAACAATTCGCTTTGTTCAACGGTATTTGAACATGTTTTCAAACGTTGCATCTCGATAGTAATTCGAAAAATTTCGGCAATCAGAGGGTTAATTGTCTCATAGCCGAGGCAGTCAATATTTCAAGGCGGTCGCCAAAGACGGCTGGTAATTCAATAGATTGTGACATCGCTTGCAATAGAACTTGTAGGTCAACGTTACTATCTGAAATATAGGAGAATCTTCGCAAGCGTAACACATAAAGGATTTTAGAAACAAGAGTTTATATAAGTTTATATCCTTTATCGGAATAAAATAAGAAATGAAATTGCGTGACTTTTGTAAAATCCTTAATTTTGTCTCCAAATATTTTTATGAATTGTTTTATTGTTTAATTTAGTTTAGTTTAGTTTAGTTATATTAACGTCCCGTTTTGAAGCAACACGAGGGCTGTTTTATTGTTTAAAGCATCTGCATTAGTAATTCAGCTTTGCTAGCTATTTAATTGTCGATATTACAACCAGATTTACGAAGACCGATGATCTTAGCATTTCGTTATAGTATCACACTAAGTAAAAAATACTGTTTAATATCACAAAATTTGTTTCCCTTAACATAAGGACAAATTAAGGACAAGATTGCTTCTTAAAAACTTTGGACAACACTTGGCGAGAACTAGAATACCGTCTTTATGCTCTCCGAGGTGCAAAGGAGGAACAAACTGAAATTTAGAAAGTTAGCTGATCTTACTACAAATTCCATGACGGCATTTATAATTTACAGATATAGACATATGTCCAAATTATTGGTGAGTCGCCGAATTTGGACCACTTGGATGTCTTTTAATATACAGTGATGGAGAAGGAATTTTAATGAAAAACAAGTAGTAGAATATTTTTGTCTTTTTTGTAGCTTATGTATCAACAGAAAAATGCAGTTAACTTTTTATGAACTGCACTTCAAATTAAAGAAAAAAGCAGCTTAAAAAGTATGTTTTCGGTGCAGGCAAGTCAACTGAATGCCTGGATTGAACCACCAATTTCTTTAAGTAAAAAGCAAAAAAGTTTTTGACTCTCAAATTCACACCAGCACACAATGCATGAATCCAAGTTTGACATTTTATGCACTGTATCACTTCCTCTTCTCTCTTTGTTTCCTCACGAATGATACAAATTATTCTAACCTTACTTTTTTCTTTTTGATCTAATATTTGATGACTTTATGTATTTATCTGTTGCCTTGATACACTTCCAATTGAAGAGGACTGCTAGTGGTGATAAACCGCTTTCTGAGTTTTTCCTCTAGTTCAAGATAATAATCCCATTGGCTTAAATGGTCGAATTTAGGCAACTGTTTGTGGTCCAGCCTAAGAAAACTTTGGACAACAACAACAAAAAATCCTCTAGCCTAAATTGTAACCAACAAATTTCCTACCTGAGGATTTTGTTACTTAATTTCAAACATGATAAAGGCTTCTTTGCCTTTTGTTAAAATAATGAATGGATGATATATAAATTGTTACTTAATACACTTGTTCTCTAACTATAATTACTCAGCGTTTTAACTTAAAAATGTTTTCATACACCCCATATACATCTTTACAACATAATTTACCTATTTTACTGCCCAAATATTTAATAGATCGAAGTTATGATATCGGTCCAATCTCAGCGCCAATCAAATTCGGCGACTCTCACCAAACAGGTTTTTCTCAATAAATTTTTTAATTAGGGAAAGTTTTTGAGCCTACACTGCATATTTTTTGACGTAAACTTACGTCCCTCCATAGTGGTCTAATGGTGTGTCGGGAAAGGAAAAAATTATGATTCTTTTCGCGCTAAAGCTAAACGCTTATAGCTCCGCAACCAAATAACATAGAGAGTTCGGTTTAATTTCCTTTAACAGAGAAAGGAGAACATTGAAGATTGCAAAAAGAATTTCAGAATTTGGACTTACGATTTAGTCAAAGTCGAGCTGCAAAGAGGATGAAAATCACGAAAAAGTTTGATGACGTCACAGCGACCGATGCGTGCGCACGCAGACTATCCGAACACATTTGGCAATTCATTCATCGATCTTACTTTCACGCGAAAGAATTGCTGAATTACGTCGAATTTCGTGCTAAAGTTAAACGCTTATAGCTCCGCAACCAAATAACATAGAGAGTTGGTTTTAGTTTCATTTAACAGAGAAAGGTAGACATTGAAAATTGCAAAATTAATTTTAGAAGTTTTATTTATGGTTTAGTCACAGTCAAGCTGCAAATGTGGTAAAAATCACGAAAAATTTTACATAGATAGCCAGATAGTCACACTAAACTAATAGTGACTATAGACTATAGATTTAATAGTCACATAGAGCTGCTTCAGTCACAAAAATTCACAGTTTAGTAAGGTAAGTAAGTCTACGCCCCTCAACCCCAGCGGCCGTTTCGCAGAGACAGCCGCCCGTCGATTTTTTTTTTGTTATTTTTTCAAAAGTTTCCAAGAACGATTTGATAAATATAATGCTCTTACTTGCCCCTGATATCTAAGCTTCTGATCTTGGCCTCGGAATTTCCAGATCGGGCAGATTTTCGCTCCTCCCCTTTACGGGCTCCTCCACCGTTGTGTAAGGCAAGTAAGTCTACGCCCCTGAATTCCAGAGGCAGTTTCGCATAGAGACACTACCGTCGATTTTTTTTATTTATTTATAAATACATAGGTTGTGAATGACGTAAAGACTCAGAGATTTCAAATATGCAATCAAATCCTTTATTAAAGCGGCGCATTTTTTTATGTCGATTTTATGGTATTCCTTCGAGAAATAATATTCAAACAAAAGAATTTCTCTTACCTAAAGAATGTTGATTGCGCAATGAACATGATTAAAATTATTTTTCTTGATACTTTTTTTCTGCCTTCCCAAAATGACAGAAATTCTTGTTACTGTTGAGCGTTAGAGAATGCAAATTTGATAAAACACATATAATTGTAGGATAACATTAAACGCATAGGCAAAATTGGCTCCACGGACTTTTGCCGTGGCAAAAAGAACTTGAACCTTATGATGTTGGAAGTCTGCATAAAATGCTTTATTCACCAAAAAATTCGACCTCGATGTTTGATGAATCTCCTCATTTAACTCTTAAAGTTTACTACATTCTCGTTTTGAAAATTACTAAATTTATTTCAAAAATGAATATTAGTCATGTACTGTATGTCCACGACGAGATCTCTTCCGCCGAATTGTCTAGATGGTTGCGGTCGCTATAGAAACATAAATATGCAGAAATTCATTAAGTGCATTCAAGTTTGTTACATTGGCGCACTTAGCACCAGATCAGAAGGAACGCGCAACTGCTGCAAAACCGAGAAGACGAATGATCAGCTGGACTTTTCCCGCCGCAAACTGACGCCAAGATTAAAATAAAACCCAGACATCCGTCCTATTCCTTCTATTCGAAATGGATCTTCCCTACAATAACCAGTTGCTATAGCGACCGTCGCCATCCAGAGAACTTGGCGGGCAGCGATCTCGTCACGGGCAGACAGTACCTGATCATAAATAGTATGTAAAGGAAAAATAAATTAGCAATTTTTATTTTCAAGAAATTTGTGGTTTCACAGTGAAACCAATGAACGGTAACGGGCTATTTTTCCTCCAAATAAGTTTTCATCGAAATGCAATTTTAATTGCATACTAAATTTATAAGTATACGTGAGAATTCATGATATTCAGCCTTCATAAAATTCAATATTTCTCCCAAAGATTCGATTTTAAAAAATATCAATTTGAGCTAGAACTCTCATCATTTTGTTTCTCTCAGAGATCAAAAACAATTTAGCTCTTGCAATGCCAACATCTCTCTGAATACTAACGGTATTGAACTGGAATTTTTATATAAGTTGTCCTTTTATCTGTCTCTTAAGTTATGAAAGAAAAATGACGCTACGTTTCGCCCATGCGCAGTAAAAAAATGCTCAATGTGTGGTTTCACTGCGAAACCAATGAACGCGATTGGATTAAAGCCTCCCTTTTAGTTATGTTTAGTTATTCATATAAGAAGCAAATAATGTCTGTTTGTATGCACGGGAAAACGAAAATTCAAAATTGCAACGTGCTAGATCAGGGGTTCCCGATCTTTTTTTCCTCGTGTACCTCTTGATTAGACTTTTTGTTTTCGCGTAGCCCCTACTATCATACCCAACTTCCCCCTCAACCATCTGTCTATGCGAAGAAGTTTTTATCAATAATGCTAAGGACTTAGATTAGCTTACGAGTGAAATGACTCGATTAATAACATTTGCGGGACTTATTTTTGATTTTACAATTTATTCCCTTTTTGCAACAATATAAGTTCAACGTCAAAGCAAATGAAACAAGTATTGTAAACAAGTATTTCGTTTTAACTTATAATGAGAGCTAAAAATCAACTATTCAAGTGTTATAATTATTAAGTGGCAAGTATTCACTTGGAAAAACAAAATAAGGAAAAAAAAAATTATAGCTTAAGTTTTCTTATTTCCGCCCTTAACAACTTTGATTTCGCGTACCCCCAACTGGTCCTTCGCGTATCTCCAGGGGTACGCGTACCACAGGTTGGAAACCTCAGTGCCAGATGGATAAAATTTTATATTTGGTCTTTCGGCAAAAGAAATCTTTGGTCTTTCCCATTCAAAGGGACACCTCAAACATGGGGATGAGAAACTGCCTTATAAGTAAGCAGAGTCTCGCTTCCCGGTGGGATACAATAATGATGTAGGATTGAGTTACGCCCTACCAATAAAGGGTCGTAACTCTGTTTGAGGGGTCGTCGCGTGTGCTGGCCGTAAAGTTGGACATTCACCACCGCTCTGTTCCAATCCATTTTGAAGGCTTCTCTGTAGACCGTTTCTCTTACGCTTTGGTGGGACATCACAGGTCGGACTGTGGCATCCGCACACAGTCCCCTAGCCTTCAGCACACGCGCCCATTTTTGGGACATCAGCACACGCGCGGATCATTTTGATTCCAAATTGTTAGACACTTACTCCTTATTTTATTGGCTATTTGTACAAAAATAAAATATGGTCAAAGTACAAAATATTGTTTCGTGCAAATTACTTGTATCTAAGATACAAATGCGATTTTTAATAAGTAAAAGGAAATTTGAACTTATCTCCTTTTCCCATACTTTTTCTGGATTCTTTTCGTACGTTGTCAGAGCCTTAACGTTAAATCACTGTGAAACGCTAGCCAAAGATATTAAAACAAAATAAGGAAAATTTTAACTGTGATAGAAGTAAAAATACAATAATATTAACGAAAAACGATCTCTCACTAGACGGAGATAGGTGCGCACATCTATAAACAAAGTTTACTTTGTTAAGCGTCGTTTCATTCCACAACCAAGAGAGGTAAGATATTTAAGCTTTTTTTACAAACTATGTTTAAAAGACTGTTTTGGATTTCTAATTTGTGGATAAATGTTTTCTTCCTTATTTTGTTTCCAGTTTTTTCCGGAATTGGTTCAGGCCTCAGAGGAAAATTTTAATTTCGACCTTAAGGTCGTTTCCCTCGACAGAAAACCTATTCTAATTTGAATCTGCATGGATGGAGGCTTCTGATTATATTATCCATCGGATTCTTCTTCTTCCTCGTTCTTTTTCATTCGTTTCACAGTTAATGTTATTTTGTTATTATTAGATATTTTTTCTATTCTGAAACTCTAGTACATGCACGGGCCAATTTGACCCTAACCCTTTAATTAAAAGTAAGAGACTTCCACCGGCTTCTTCTGTTCTTGCTCTCTTGTTCTAGCTCCCCCTTGAAGGTACAAGAAGTAATAGGTGCAAGTTTTTAGAAATTTCAAGAATTTCTTAAAAGAGAAAGGATGGGGTCTTAAAGACCCCATGCGTGTGCTGACGGGTTAGGCTACAGAGCTGCCTCTTCCCCTCCGCTTTCAAAACGGGTGCCCCCGCTCTGATTTCCCTAGAATGACTCCCACACATATCCCCCTCCCCCATTTTGTAGTTTTTCACTTTTGTGAGAGAGGCTCGGCCCCTAACCGACTATGTCGGTTTTACGTCCTAGTCAGCCAATGGATATCCAACATGGATGGCATTCTAACTTTTGTCCTCGTCTACACAATTTCTCGTTGGTTTCTTAAGCGGGGCATTCACCGCTGTTCCAATCGGGAATTTTTGAAACACGGGAAGGAAAAACTTTTCGTCAGTGTGAGAAACTGATGAAATTTGGAGTAAATGGATTGGAAGTGGTGGAATTCCAATGAACTCAAAACCCGAACTCCATCCGCAAGATTCCAATTTGGGACCTCGATGCGAGGGTAGCGGGAGAACAAAGGATCCGCCTACATTGGGACCTCGCGTCAAAGCTAGAAATGAAAGTCGAAATTCCCCGTGTGGAGGGGAGGAGTAAAGGTTGGGAGGAATTCTACGAGTTTCAACCTTGTCTCAAACAAACTTTGGAACATCTGTGAATGATTTGCCTAGTTTTCTGACTAAAATGAGTGGAATACAAACCAGTAGTTGGGACAAATGGCTTAACCTTTCTTCCCCGTGAATACCCAGCTTTATATTGACAAAGGATTTTGGACTGCTGAGTTCCAAAAAAAGTGGAGTGGAATAGTGGTAAATGCCCGCTTAATGTTATTTGTCGTAGCGGCAGGATTGTTGAGATTGCTCTTCATGTCAAATCTGGGCGGATTAAGTCATTTCTGCTTTTCCACCAAAAGAATAAAACTGTAGAAAATTTTAGACAAATCAATCAAGGAGAAGGAATAAGAATACTTTACTATGAAACAACGCAAATAGGAGCTATATTTTTAAAAAATAACATTCGGGTTCATGTTCACATTGAATGAAATTATCAAATACGTTTTAAATTATTACAGGTTATATTTTACTTTTGTGTTTGGACTAATGTCGAAGAAAAATATTATGTGCATTTTTAGTACTTACTTTTAATTATGTATGCGTTGTATATCAGGGTATTTACTCACATTACACATTCATCTATTTATTATAGTAGTTTATTGGCGAAATCTGTTTATTTTTCAAAAACAATCCTTGAGTGTAGGGTATGGTTTGAATCACTGACTACATTTTTTTTCTATAAATTTCCAGAAGTGGAATGCAGTTTCGTATAAATGCTGTAGGTTAAAGTAAAATTAACTGCGAGTGAAATAATAAAATTCTGAAATTTATTTTAAACTAGCTGAACACCCGGCGTTGCTCGGTCTTTTTAGTATCAAAACATTGCGGGAGACTCTTGGAATAGTTAAAATAATTCAAAATGAATCCCGCTAAAATGAAATCACTGAAACAAATCAATAGTTGTTCCTTATATAAAATGTTAATCGGTCGCTTTTTAACTCTTTTGAGCGTTCTCCCAGAATTCTGTTAATGTGTTCTCATTACAGTTCTTCGTCTGTATTCTGGTTCATTTATGCATTTATTTAAAAGAAAAGCACACTACGGAGAAAAACTCCAGTTACTGTTCTGCAACGGATCCCGAGACTACCACTTTTGGACAATTTTACACCGGAAAGGGGTGTCAAGTAATGAGTCATATGAGCGCATTTTCGGAGTTCTTTCTTAGATCACGCTCAGTAAAATGTAAACATCACCCTTCCATTCAGCACTTTCCCCCTATTTTGATGAAAATAACTGCGCCCGGCGCATGCGCAAAAGCACGGAAGCTTTCCGAATCCGTTGATAAACAATACAGAGTGCAGGCGCAAAATGAGTAATAAACACACGAACAAAAGCTGTAATCTGTGAATCTTAAAGAAACGAAAAACGTATTAGAAAATCAAAAGTTGTTTACAGAGAATATAAAAGTTCAAAATACTAAACCGTGAAAACTTTTACACACCCATAAATAATTTAAGACGAATACACACAATCACAAAAACATTAAAAGAGATGATGTATTTAATGTCATAATTTGTGAAGACTTCGAATATTCAAACAAAAGTTTAACCTCAGAAATAAAGAATGGCTTGCTACAGTTATTTGATGTAAACGAAGGTAGAGAATCGCAAAAAATAAAGTATAGTTTATGGAAGGATGTTATATTGTATCTCGTCTCGCATCGTCGATAAAGAAATTTTTACAACTTGCTTCTCGTTGGACGTTTCTTCTGACTTAAAAATTTCAGTTCTTTCCTACTTCACTGCAAAGAACTTGTGTGTTTCTTCTAACAACGATCCTTCACTTTTATAGAAACTGTGACAGCAGAATTTTGATAATGACAACTGTATTTTTACATTTCTCAGAAACATTCGAACCATTTCGACCTCATTAGTTTAACAACTAGTGAAATTCTATGTTTTCAGAGGTTCCATTCCTGTTTCCAGAGGAAGAATCAACATGAAAAAAAAACATGCTGCAAAAATCTCCTGTTGATTCAATATCCCGTCATAATTTGCTTCCAAGAAAATATATTGTCGCCATAAAAACTGATATGCGAGAGAGCGCATTTAGGTCGTTACATTATCTAGACACATGATTTAGACAAAGATTTCGATTTTTACAAGCTTTCATCAAACATTTTTATTTTACTTGACTTGTTATATGTTTGTAAAGGTAGAATTTGGGAATAAAGTTTACAGTCACTTCCTGATGCGCTATTGATTGAAATTTTCGACACTTTGCATTCTCTACAACACATTTTTTCAATATTGTCAGAGCTTAATTGTCAGTTACTCATTACTTAAATTAAAATTTGATTCCGTTCGAGAGAACTGGTAATGTGTTTGAGAAACAGTAGATCACTAGATTAAAAATTAGAAAATAATAAAATAAAAATATAGTCTGCAGTTTAGTACAGTGTGTTTAAAAATAAAATTGTGTTTTTAAAAACCGTTATACAATAAAATTGTGTTTTTTAAAAACTGTTATAACAATAAAATTGTGTTTTTAAAAACTATTACAACAATAAAATTGTGTTTTTAAAACTGTTATAACAATAAAATTGTGTTTTTAAAAACTGTTATAACAATAAAATTGTGTTTTTTAAAACTGTTATGACAATAAAATTGTGTTTTTAAAAACTGTTTTAACAATAAAATTGTGTTTTTAAAAACTGTTTTAACAATAAAATTGTGTTTTTAAAAACTGTTATAACAATAAAATTGTGTTCTTAAAAACTGTTAATAATTTTTTAAATTTGACTTCTTTAATACTCGTAAGGATGGAATATTGTGACGAATTTTTTCACCCACTTCCTGTTTTGGTATTTTCTATAATTCCGAATTCTCAATGACAGTACACCATTTTATTATCTTCAGAACTAAATTTTTAATTAAAATATTAGTTTCATTAAATGTTGATTCGATAAGAGCGGCGCCACTAGGCTTAGAATTTGAAAAAAAAATGATTTCGAGGTTCCATAGTATTCATAATCAAAAGATTTATAAATTTAAGACTAAAAAAAGATTCAAAAATTATTATAAAAAATATACTTTTTCGTATATTGATAAATGATCTATCATCATCATTGGTGAATCTAGGGGGGTTCTATTCGGCTGCAGCCCCAGAGATAAACCAAAATTCCAACCACTCAACTGTGACTTTCTGTGACTAAAGTTGTTCTATGTGACTATAGCTCTATGTGACTTTGACCTATGACCTATGCTTTATGAACTTTCTCAGTTAAATGAAACTAAAACTAACTCAACTCAATTAAACCGATGGAAAGGACAGCTCAATAAAATCAACAATTCTTAATAATAATTAATTTAGGACAGTTAATTAATCGATTATTCAACTGTGACTTTCTATAACTAAAGTAGCTCTATGTGACTGTGACCTATGCTCTATGACCTTTCTCTGTTAAATAAATTAATCTGAATGAATTAATTAATCTGAAATGAATTAAGTAATCTGAAATGAATTAATTAATCTGAAATGAATTAATTAATCTGAAATGAATTAAGTAATCTGAAATGAATTAATTAATCTGAAATGAATTAATTAACTGAAATGAATTAATTATTAATCTGTTCAAATCCAGTTAATATACCGCTCACAACCGATGCGTGGCAGCGCATCGGTCGCTGTGACGTCATCAAAATTCTTCGTGATTTTCACCAACTTTGCGACGCATGTGACTAAACCATAAATAAAAATTCTAAAATTATTTGCAATCTTCAATGTCTACCTTTCTCCGTTAAATGAACCGAAAACCAATACTCTATGTTATTTAGTTACGGAGCTATAAGTGTTTAACTTTACCACGAAATTCGACGCAATTCAACAATTCTTGAGTAATATTTCTCGTGAACTTCAGGTCGATGACTGAATTACCTTAGTATGCGTGCGCGCGTATCGGTCGCTATGACGTCACCAATATTTTTCGTGATTTTCACCCACTTTGCAGCTCGACTGTGACTGAACCGTAATTACAAATTCTAAAATTATTTTTGGAATCTTCAACGTCTATATTTCTCTGTTAAATGAAACTAAAACCAACTCTCTATGTTATTTGGTTGCGGAGCTATAAGCGTTTAGCTTTAGCGTGAAAAGCGTCATAATTTTTTCTTCTCCCGACACACCATCAGACCACTATGGAGAGACGTAAATCTACGTCAAAAAATGATATCAGTGGAGTAATGTTTTAACTCTTCATGGCGCCCCTTGAACCTGGCTCGTGGGGTATCTATGGCCCCCCCCCCCCGACGCGGCTCGCTACGCCATTGCAATTGGGATAATCGTGACTTATTTTACGTCACAGCAAGTGCAATCGGACCTCTATTTAACGAAGTCGTTGAATCCCGAAAAAAAGTTCATTATAGGGAAAATTCGTTCAATAGAGATTCACCTTTTAAAATACTTTAAACTACACAAAACAGATTTTAAATTCATAAACACTAAATATTATTAAAAAAAAGTAATTAATCACACCTTTATTTTGTAAATTAATATCTATTCGTTTTATATATCTTACCCATCAAAAAGAAATCTTTAAGGAAAACAAGAATAAAATAAAACATTGTCCGGGAATACACTGTATTTTCAACTTAAAAAATAATTCTATATTAAAATTTATGAATTCTAATGGTATTATCGCATTTATTATAACAAGTAATTTTAAGCATACATTACCACATGCGTCCTTAAATTTAATCACTGATGAAGTCTGTTAATTTTGTCTGAGTTTTTTGAATGAAAAGGTATTTTCTCTCATAATACGTCTCGGATCTTTACAATGCTCCAAAAACCCCTTTCAGGATTTTCTTCAAACTGTAATCCGCGTAGGATTGTTTCAAATGATTTTAGCATTTCATCATACGTAGGTTTGTTATTTCTGCATCATGATTATTTCCATCTTCATCTTCGTCTTCATCGCAATTTATTGTTGCATTGTTTTTATTTTTCACACTGTCCAAAATATCCAATTCAGTTAGTGTTTCCGAGGTTTCAGCTTCAGAATCTAATGAAAGAAAATCATCAATCAGCACATCATCGTTAATTTCTTCTTTTTCCCTTAGCTGTATCCACATTTTTTAAAGTTACTCTAAGGGAATATCGCCTTCGTCCTCCATACTTGCTGGATTCTTTGTCAGCAATGACAAAGTACTTGCCGAATTCTCATTGCTGACAAAGAATCCAACTTTGGCAAAAATGTTGCGAATAGTACGATCTGTGACATCATAGTTCCATGCTTTGGAAGTTTCTGATATGCTTTCCCGTAAGTTGATCTTTGGCATGGATTTATTGTTCTGATCAACAATCTAGAAAACGGGAGACTAGTTCAAGGACACGGGACAGTTCCATTGAGGGGTGAAAGGGGGATATTGAACGCTTTTCTAGTGAAGTGTGGGGTGGGGGTGGATAAAGGTTGCACTTCCTCGATGAAATGCAAAGAATGCAAGCGATTGTACTGCTCTCGGTGAGTTAGGTGACTGGTAAGACCAGTTCAAGGTCATTGATCACCATAAAATGTGTTAAAAGAAAGAATAAGTTTGAAATGTTCAGAAATATTTTGAGAAATAGGGAGGAAAAAAAATTGCATCACAAGAAAAAGTTTGTTAAATAGAGAATGCACTTCGCTATTTGGAGGTTATTTTACGAAGAAATTCGCAAAATGTTCTTATTTCTACTGAAAAGTTCGCAAAATAGAGGTTCATTAAATAGAGGTCCGACTGTATATAATCTCTACTGGGTTTTACTGTAGTACTATCTATATATATGGTGCCGATGTAAAATGATGTAACGATACTGCAATACCATGCTATACTTCAATGTCCAGTCGAGTCATGGATCAGTCAGCTCGTGTAGTTGTGTTAGAATTTTATTTCCTCGTAGACAAGTCGTTCTACTGAACTTCTTACTTATTTAATTATAACTTTCAACCAGCGGAAGTGGTCTCCCCTAAACTTTCTCGTAAACTTCTCGAAAAAGGTGCTGTTTCCCCTCCCACCGCGTGGATAAAAAAATTCGAACCTATTGTTACCCAGGATCCAATGAATATCAGAAAATATTTAGGTAAAGAATCAAATTCAAAGATATGCGTTCCGATTTAAATGCGTACCGATTTCTACTCTTGCTGGCTCAAGGACAAAGTCACATAATCCTCCCCGTGCACAGATTGCTACCAGTACGCATGCGCTTGGAGAGTCGGATTAAAAAAAACTCCAAGCAGGAGTCAATAAATATCGTGCACAGAAGATTGCGTCCAGATAGCGGATTCGTTGGAGATGCGATTATACAGACCGACAGACAGTCCACCTTTTGACGGGTTTGGGCCAAAATTTTATACGGACCTATATTCATGACGATAAAACTCTGTACCAAATTTTATTCATCTAGCTATTCAAGTTTCTGAGTTATAATGTTCACATGACCGCGGTCATACAGACAGACAGACTTCCCGCTGACGGATTTTATCCAAACTTTGATAGAAACCTATAAATTATGTTTAAAGACCACATGCCGAATTTCATCCCCGTAGCTCTAATAGTTTTCGAGTTATCGTGTTCACAGACAGACATAATTCCAAAATTGTGTTTTTCGGACTCAGGGAGGTCTAAAACGTGGAGATTCGTCAAAATCTCGAGTTCGAATTTTTTGACGATTACAGTACTTTCTCTTTGTATACTTCGTATACGAGAAAGTAGAAAAGAATGGTTCTCTTTCGTGTGGCTTTTATTTCAACGGCTCCCAACATGTTTCAAACGCTTGTGTTCTTTTATACGCACTTTTATTCAACACGATTTGTTTCGCGATTTTAAAGATGAAATTATGTAATCGATTTTCCGCTCGCTTCATGATGTGATGTAGTCTTTAGACTTTTTTACACTTGTCAGTTATACAGGGCGATATTTAAAATCGACGGGAGGCTGTCTCTGCGAAACGGCCGCTGGGATTGAGGGGCGTAGACTTACTTACTTTACTCAACTGTGACCTTCTGTGTCTAAAGACGCTGTATGTGACTACTAACTCTATAGTATATAGCGATTATTAGTTTAGTGTGACTAAGTGACTTTATCTATGTAAAATTCTTCGTGATTTTCACCACCTTTGTTATGTAATATTTTGCTTGAATTAGAACACAGTGAATTACATAGTGAACTTGAGAATTCTCTGGAATAGAAATTTACAGAATGGTGGCGAATAATCTTGTAGAGGAGGCGCCACACTCGGAACTCTAGATATATCGAGAAGAATCAAGACACCACCCTCTAATCCTCGTGAATAAAGCGACGTTCCATTGAACCTTAGAAGGGTCGAGAACAATCCAGAGACACGACCCCCTTGCTGCATCTGTCGTTTCAACAAGGAGAAGGACGAAGATTGGACCCGTACACATATAAAGGGGTGGAGATTAGAAAGTTGGAGCTGAGAATGAAGTAACAAAAAACGAGGTGGTGAGTTTTGGCAAAAACCTTTAAGTGGTGGATTTCTCCGAATGACTTCATTATCCAAGTGACGGTGGCTGCCTGGTGAATAAAAGAGATTTTATTGAGACCACATATGGTGAGTGAATCAAGCAATTAAGTGCTTTGATTTTACTAGTACCTTGGGTTGGAAATTACAAGGGAATATATTTTAAAGAATATTGGACTGCGGAAATCGAGTGACGTCGCCTGGTGAGTTTGAAATACGTTTCATGATATCGAATCTCTAGAGACAATTACAGACTGTTGATTAGAGACTGATTTAATTATTTTAGATGATCCTACTCTTCCTGGGCTTATTTTTATTTAATGCTAAATTTCTATTTAAATATCTATACTGTAAATAAAGTTTAATGTTATAATTTTCAAATTAATATTGTCTTTCTTTGTGTAGCATGCTGACTGTTAAATTGATTAGATTAATAAAAATATTTATTAGACAAAGGTCGAACCTGGGATTGCTAATTAGATTAATTGCACTTAATAAACCTTATTTGAATTAAACCTAAAATTGATCATAACAACTTTGCAACCCGACTGTGACTAAACCGTAAATCCAAAATCTAAAATTCTTCTTTCAGTCTTCAATGTCCACCTTTCTGTGTTAAATGAACCTAAAACCAACTCTCTATGTTATTTGGTTGCGGAGCTACAAGCGTTCTACTTTAGCGCGAAAAACGTCATAATTTTCCCGACACACCATTAGACCACTGTGGAGAGACGTAAGTCTACGTAAAATAATGTGACCAAACTGTAATGGTAGGTTATGCATACAATAAGCATCCAAAATCACATAGGAATATGTGTGCGCAAACGCAATCTGAAATAATACAGCACTGGCGAAAATTGCGGACATTTTTTTCAAATTTGCACATATTGGAGAAAATTTCATTTGCGCATATTAGAGAAAATATGAGCATTTGTAGTAAATAATTTTTTACTGCTGATGTGCGAAACGTAGTGTAATTTTTTTTTCATAACTTCAAAGATAGATAGATATATATGGCAACTTATATAAAAATTTCAGTTGAATACCGTTATGATTCATAAAGATATCAGCACTTTGACCAGCACTGTATTATTTTAAATACCATCTGCTGCTCCAGATGGCGTTTGCGCACCCATGTTACTATGTGATTTTGTATGCTTATCGTATGCCTGACCTACCTTTAAAGTTTGGCTAAGTTTTTATGAATCATACTGTAGATGGCAATACTCTGTTTCAATTCTTTCAAAAGTTAATTAACACCTCAGAGTAATTTAAATAAATTTTTATTTCACACGGGTGGCGCCATCTGGTAGTGAGTTTCAGAAAAATGATTCAACATTCCAAAATTTTTATAACGATGAATTATAAATTAAAGGAATAATAATAATAGAAATAAAATTGAAAAAATATTTATTTTTTAATCTGTTCTTATTTTTAAAGTGTTCAGAGTGTATTTTAAAAATCTGTTCCTATTAAATTGAAAAAGTCAGTCAATGAGTTTTTAATTATTGTAATATCAATTTTTAATTAGCTGATAAATAACTTACCATCTTATTTTTTAATTTGCTATCGAATCATACGGTTCTCAATCCACAGCAAAGCTGATTTTACGCCCGTTACAGATTTCAACGAATCAAGTTTCAATAACACCAATTAATCAGTATTTTAGAATTCATTACATATTGGTACGATAAGTGCATTTTACTAAACTCGGGTGATATTCACTGTCACTTATTTATTCCCTAAGATTTATTAAAGTATTAAATCATAATTATATGAGGAAATAATTATTTGAAGTTCCAATTTACATTATGCATAATACATGTTCAAACCTAGACTAAAAAGCTCATTAAAATCATAGCACTTTCAATTCGTAATTAGCAATAGGTGAAGGGACATTTCTCACCGATTCAATAGGATATTTATTGCACGACCTTTAATGATTAAACCATTTTCAAACAATGAGTCAAATTTTTACTGGGCACCGAAATTTAAATATTCCACACTATTTTGTCACATAGTTCCTAAAACATTATTTTCTATTAACTGGTAACAAATTTTACAGATTCGTATACATGTTCAAACCTAGACTAAGAAGCTCATTAAAATTATAACAGTTTCAATTCGTAATCAGCAATAGACGAAGGATTGCATTCTCACCGATTCAATAGTGTTAGGCACAGGAAGCGAGTTTGCCAATATCACTTGTTAGTCTCGCAAAGTAGAGACAGGCAGCTTGAGTAACACTAGTTATGAAGAGCTGCTGGATAAAAAGCTAAAAGCGTCCTGGCTTATTGCATGCAGTGGAATTTCTATGAGACAGAGCATTTCTTAGTGTTTTCAGAAATGATGAATCGTACAAGTTAAAAGAGACATTTATTTAGACGACCACATTTAAGAACATATTTACAGATAGCATTTCCATTTAACAAGGTTGATACTTGTCCTACATTTTAAAGGTACAGCAACAGCTTACATGGCACTGAAGTCTCTCCGAGGAGAGAATGCTTAGAGGACCTACAGACCGTACGCAAAATAGCATAGTAGAGACAAGTATATATACTATGCTAATAATCAGATCTACATATCAGCTGCGGGAATCGAATAGACAACGTCATACGATTCCGATTAAATAGCTACTAATATGGATGTCGAGTGAAGTGACCATCTCAAAGAAATGACGTAAAAATCTTAAAGAAAGAATGCTTCGAATCTTAGAGTAAAGGTACGAGAGACAATTTAGAAAAGATGCAAGCTTCGTAGCTTAAAATGCAGAATTTCCTAACAAATAGGAGACGTATTGCACGAACTTTAATGATTAAACCATTTTCAAACAATGAGTCAAATGTTTACTGGGCACCGAAATTTAAGTATTCCGCGTTATTCAGTCACAAAATTTATTAAACATTATTTTCTATTAACTGGTAACAAATTGTACAGATTCGATTTTATACCTCCACATATGGTTTCTTAAACTGTTTGCAATAGCGACCTCATTTCGATTAACCTTAGATGGAGTGACCCCGTCCAGCCGATGCTCGCTGGGTCAATTGAAGAACAATAGCCACGACAGGAGTCCGAAACTGAGGCTGGAGTCCTAACGGCCATCACCGGCCACGGCCGATCCCCTCTCGAAGGAGGTACGTCCCGTCATCGGAGTGGAGGTAACTCAACCACACACCATTTCTATGCCCTCACAGGAGAAACGAGAAACCACTTACTTATCCGGCGGCTTCTCCTACATACTCGTGGTGCCCCCGGGGACCTTATTTCGACTTTAACCCAGGAGTGGTGTTAGAATCTACCAGAAAGGGGAGCATAGTCTGCCCGACAGGGGAAGAGTATAATGAAGCTAGTCTCAAATTTTCGCCAGATCTTTATTTATCTACTAGTTGAATAGCCCGTTGCGTGCACGGAGTACAAAAATTTTCTAAGGCGGGGGGCACAGCATCCCCGAAAGGGGGCTTGTCGCCTTGGTCCCTCCCACTGTCGGCACCCTTGTGTCCAGCCTGTGTGCTCTCCTCTCGACTCTCTACTACACTTGTACAATATGGCATGTTTTGTGTATCGTAGTGTAGTGACAAAAGTCGCATAAGCACATGCGGGTCTTTCCTTTGACAAATTGGATCTGAAATTTGATACATATCTATAATTTTAGTGTCAGGATCACATATCAAATTTCATTCATCTTGTTGGGGGCAGGTAGTTTGACTTATAATTCTTGTTAAGGCTGCTGCTAGATGATGAGTTATGTCCAAAAACTTCCTGACCCTTATGTGGAAATTTCGATGAATGATAAAGCAATCCAATATCATCAGAATTGACGAAAGAATACGTTAAAAATCCTTTATTGGGACAAACACACTTCAAGAATATATTTACAGTTACAACACTTCCACCACAGCTGAACTAATCACTCTCTGTTCTGATTCTGTAGCTGATCGTTTTTCTCCCCTGACCTAATGCAGTCACCATCTGTGTGATGGGTTGATTGATTGCTAATGAGGAAATAAACAAAATCTATAACTCCGGCGGTGGTCGGGAGAAACTAAAGATCCTGTCTTCTATTTACTGGAAAATAAATCCAAAATCTTCGTGTTTCCTGCTTCAAAATCCCTGTTGTAAGAGGTTTCTGAATGTTCCTCCGCCCCGTAATAATACAGGGCAGATTCTTTGTCATCTTTGAAATCGGATTTAGATGCAGGTGGACTAAAATTTTTCGCTTCTTTAATTAATTGTTTTTCTTTAAGCTATTGAAGATTTATTGCAAACTTTGGGCAAAATTATCCGTTCGGAAAGTTTGAGCAGTTTCTGTGCGATGTATAAAATGAACCGCGTGCTACAGTTCTTTGAATATGATCATTATTGTTTTTACCTTTCAAGCTGGAATGTGAGCGTTTTGTTTTCATTCTCAATTCTTCAATTGTTTCATAAAGCTGATTTTCTTCCTGACAGTATGTAGTTCCAAAATCGTGTGGTGTGTGTATGGTGAAGGAAGCTGGATGATGAAAAAGGACGCTTTATTCCAAGAATATTCCAGAATATACGGAGCACAGATAACAAGAAAATAGTACTATAAATAATACTATAATACTATAAATAGCGCTTAGCATCTAACAGCTGACCAACTCGCTCTGCGAACCAAACTCGAAACAGATTTCTCGTTTGAGCACCTCAGTATTTATAGATTTTACCGACAGGGATTAACGTCGCATGGAATTCT
>BGPR01000184.1:694249-720529 GCA_013235015.1 Araneus ventricosus
GAAATTTCGATGAATGATAAAGCAATCCAATATCATCAGAATTGACGAAAGAATACGTTAAAAATCCTTTATTGGGACAAACACACTTCAAGAATATATTTACAGTTACAACACTTCCACCACAGCTGAACTAATCACTCTCTGTTCTGATTCTGTAGCTGATCGTTTTTCTCCCCTGACCTAATGCAGTCACCATCTGTGTGATGGGTTGATTGATTGCTAATGAGGAAATAAACAAAATCTATAACTCCGGCGGTGGTCGGGAGAAACTAAAGATCCTGTCTTCTATTTACTGGAAAATAAATCCAAAATCTTCGTGTTTCCTGCTTCAAAATCCCTGTTGTAAGAGGTTTCTGAATGTTCCTCCGCCCCGTAATAATACAGGGCAGATTCTTTGTCATCTTTGAAATCGGATTTAGATGCAGGTGGACTAAAATTTTTCGCTTCTTTAATTAATTGTTTTTCTTTAAGCTATTGAAGATTTATTGCAAACTTTGGGCAAAATTATCCGTTCGGAAAGTTTGAGCAGTTTCTGTGCGATGTATAAAATGAACCGCGTGCTACAGTTCTTTGAATATGATCATTATTGTTTTTACCTTTCAAGCTGGAATGTGAGCGTTTTGTTTTCATTCTCAATTCTTCAATTGTTTCATAAAGCTGATTTTCTTCCTGACAGTATGTAGTTCCAAAATCGTGTGGTGTGTGTATGGTGAAGGAAGCTGGATGATGAAAAAGGACGCTTTATTCCAAGAATATTCCAGAATATACGGAGCACAGATAACAAGAAAATAGTACTATAAATAATACTATAATACTATAAATAGCGCTTAGCATCTAACAGCTGACCAACTCGCTCTGCGAACCAAACTCGAAACAGATTTCTCGTTTGAGCACCTCAGTATTTATAGATTTTACCGACAGGGATTAACGTCGCATGGAATTCTCTAGAGAAATCTCCATTTATCGGTTCCTAAGAGAGGTAGGGGCATAATTCTTGTATTTTCTAGAACCTTAATTTCGTTCCTAAAGTCGCAAAGTTTGCCTCCAAGGACGGATATTACTGGTTTGCATCCAATAAGAAACTCTGTAAATTTTTTCCTATCATTAGACTCATTTGACAGGGAAACAATATTACGGATTTGCAACAATATATAAACTTTTGAATGAGGGTTGGTTTGGGGGAGGATAGGGACCATGACCGAAAAAATCTGCTGAAATTTTCCTGAAGCCGTGTCATGAGAACCATAACAATGGGTAGTATTCCCATGAGGAAACTATAGACCTAAGATTAGAAAACTAGTGATGGGGAGTGCTCAAATCACCAAGTGAGTTGCAACAAATCAAAGAGGAGGAATCAAGGAAATTCTCCAGATGAATGGAAGAGGCTTAAAAGATCGAGATCAGTCTTTTGATAGGATTTTTTTCTCTCTACTCTTGAGTTCTAGATGGTTCTTTCCCCCGAGATTCAGGACCGTTTTCGTTTCTTAAGCCTTCTATCCTGCATCTTTGCTTTTCCTTTATTACCGAGATATGTACCACAGACCATAGTCTTCTTTTCATTTTATATGATTTAATAAAACCAATATTCTGAGATGAACTTACTCCAGATTCTTCGTAGAAATGGGACGAATTCCGTGTAGATCCATTCCAATTTTCTGATTCTCTAAAAATAATACATAGGTTTCTTCTAAATCTTGAGAAGAACTTTCTTCTGTTCCATGTGGAGTTCATTTTTCTCCATAATCTTTATTTTAAACGAAACATAATCTTTATTTAAACGACAGTAAGATTACTTCATTTTTAGATTTCTTCATCCTTCATTAATATGATGAATTTTTAATTTAACTATATTCTGACGTCAAGTTTCTTTCCAGGAGCTTGTGTCAGGAACAAAGTGGGATTATTATTGAGTTTCTTAGACTTTCTCAACTCTCGGAGCTTTTTAAAACTTTCTGCATTCCAACGTGGATTCAATTAGGATATTTCCAGTTCTCGTAAAAGCTTTCAAATGGTGCTGTATGAGAGAGCGAAAAAGAAACAAACAGAAGAGATTCCAAAATACAAGTCAGATTGTGTGAGGTGGCTCAGAACCCTTTCTTTCTCTGGCTAAAAGCCAAGTTTATTTTGTTGACGTATAGGTATTGAAATTGATTGCGAGGTGGATTCAATAACTGCCATGTTGTTGGGAATTTCAGTATCAATCTCCATCACTTTGTAAACAGAAAGTTTTGATTCTGTGCTAAATATTGATTTCTTTAACCGCCTCAGGACCATATTATTTTGCAATTATCTACCAAAAATTTCCTATTTATTTCATTGTCGATTTGAAAAGAAAGAAACTCAGTCCGAGTTATATCTCGGCTTAAAGGAAATTGCATACATAACGTAAAACGAATATACTCGGGTTAAAGCCTTTAGCGGTTAAATTTCAGGTATTATGTACTAGTTGTAGTTTTAAATTATGATCTACCTTACGTAAAATGTGCATATGCACATGTGGGTAACAGACAATTTTGATTAAAACTTTTAAAGTCCAACTACGGCCTAATGTAAAAGTTGACATTTGGAAACTGATCTGAGGAAGCCTAGTGATTTATTTAGTCCAAATTTGGTGATGAAATAACAATCTCGAAAATTCGCAATCGTGCCACTATTGAAGTAATAAAAGTTGGCATTTGGAAACTAATCTGAGTCTGTAATCTTTTAAAGTACAGCCACAGCCTAAAGTAAAAGTTGGCATTTGGAAACTAATCCGAGGAAGTCCAGTGATTTATTCAGTCGAAATTTGGTGACGAAATAAAAATCTAGAGATTTCGCTATCGTGCCACTATTGAAGTCCTAAAAGTTGGCATTTGGAAACTGATCTGAAGAACCCCAGTGAATTAGTTAGTCCAAATTTGGTGATGGAATAAAACTGTCGAGAATTCGCTATCGTGACACTATTGAAGCCCTAAAAGTTGGCATTTGGAAACTGATCTGAGGAAGTCCAATGATTTATTTAGTCCAAATTTGGTGAGGAAATAAAAATCTCGAAAATTTTCTATCGTGCCACTATTGAAGTCCTAGATGGCACATCTTCTTTTAGGTTTGATTAACGTGATCATTTTTCCCCCTCAAAAGAGACATCTAATTTTTAGTTAATAGTAGATGCATTCAAGAAAGAGCGTATTTCTTCATATTTTTTTATTTATTAATGAGAAGAACAGAAATAAACACATAAAAATAAAAAATTATGTGTTTTTATATTTTCTGAAAAACAAATTTTCTAATGTATATTTGATGTTGTTTCTAAATAAAGAAGAAATTCCTGGCAGGATTTCTTAAAATTTACTTTGGTTAGCAACTGTGTTTTTTCATTTATTCACTACATATTGCTAAGTGAAAATATCCTTTCTACGGGGACATTAGTGCCGGGCAGACAAAATATGATCAATAATTATGCGAAAATTCATATGATTCAAATTATTCATGTGAAAGTGTTTCATTAATTCCACTCCACGACTTTCGGTTGATACGTTCCCAGTTTCCATGGTATCACTTTTTTCAGTATATTTTAACTAGAAATAAGTGAATACACATCCAACACTTCAGTATCTTGGTTACAATTAATAAATCCCTTTTTAATCAATACATTCATTGCAATTTGAATTTCTTCCCACGCAAGGATTTCGGTTTAATTCGCCCCTTCAAATATTTCTAATTCTTCACAGAAAAAAGTTCACTGCTTCAACCGTGGACTGCTGTCTTTCGGAAAATGGAATATATAGGGGACCGAAGTTGCGCTTGAGGACAACGGAATAGGCTACCTAACACTGGGATGGTCCCGTTAGGTAGTTCGGACTTCACGCGCCTGACTTAAGTTAGTTGATCTGATATTTCTCTCTCCTCCCGCTTTTACTTTTTGGCTTTCTCCCTTCTCTACCGCGATACCTTTTGCCGCTCATATTAAGTTTAGCATTTCCCTTTTGTTTCTGCTTAAGATTTTACAATGCAATTTATTTGAGCTTTGAATCTGGTTAAGTTGTGATTTGAATTCTAAGGTCGGGAACAGTCACGTTTAGTTGAGCTACGTTATTTTTAAGTTTTTATTATGTTCCTTAACCTTTATTGTGAAGATGTTGCTTTTGATTTTTACCTTTGTTTACTGTTTTAGAAGAATAAATAGATTGTTTGTTTACATCTACTCTATATCCAAAATCATATACTCCACTAAGTATCTCAAAAAATAATTCACAATTTCTCAAATTGCATAAGCATAACCAAATTTAAAATTTCTAGAGATCCTTTGATTGATTCAAAAAAAAAGCATTCAAGTCTTACTAAACAAATCATTAGATTAAGGATTTTAAGAATCTCTATTATATCATTTACTCAAACAAAAACTAGAAGTTTCAGTAGTTTAGAATGTTACTACACCTGTTGCTTAGTTAGTTCAAAATTTACTGCTATTTAATCTCATGATGAACATCATACAAATCAGTAATCTTAAAATCTCATAACCCTAACATCAATTAATATCAGACAAATTCACAACTACTGTAAAAATATCACCACTTAATGAAATTTTAGCAACAGGCATAAGATGCATTTTCAACTTAACTTCTAACTATCTCAAATATCCTTTAATAACATTCATATTTACCAAAATATAAATTAGAAAAGTGATTAACCCAAAGCGTTGTGTTAAATTTTAGAAAAAGTCTAAAACCCGCAATAACCCTGACACTTAATACTTTCTTCCTCAGTGCTTACATATTGACAAGGAAAACAAAGCCAAATTTTAAACCTAATTAATTTATTAAGTTACCTTTGTCACATAAATACACATATATTATTGACACGCATACAAGAATTTTCAAAACTAGACATTCATAACAATCTCAAAAAAATAAGTAATCAGTATTAGGGTCGACCCTTTCTTATACAGATTTTTAATTAATGTTCATTTATGATTCCAAATTTTTACCCTAGCTGCCTATTAAATTACTAAAATATCAAATTTTATCATTTCTTAGGATTATGTGAGTGGCCATCTCCTATATAAATTCAAAAGGATAAAGCTTATTTCTTGCTTTCTCATACTTGGTTCTCAGGTCCTTATTATTAATATTTACTCAGTCAATTATTTGTATTTTTACTAAACATATATAACTCATTTCATTATAACAAGTAAATTATTCATATGGAAATAAATGTTACCACTACTTTTAAATAACATACATTTGAATTATTTATAGCAAAGATGCACATTTACTGATGTCAAATCATTTAAAAAAAAAACATTTCTGCAAATAACTTAGATATTCTATGTTTGAAATTTATAAAATAACTTCTATGGATTTGCTTACACATTCAAAATAATCACAAATTTAAAACAGCATGTAATATAAAGCACAATTCTTGAATATCCTAAATTTCCCTTTCTTCTCAAAATTAATAATTTTGAAGTCTAAAATTATAATTTACAATTGTTACAATTTAAATTATGAATACATTTCTCTATCCCTAAAGTTTATTTTCTATACTCTTCTTGGGCTTAATAATTTGATATCAGAAATTGTATATTACAAATGTTACAATTTAAATTATGAAAATAATTCTCTAACCATAAAGATTCTCAGTATTAAAATGAGGGTTAACACAAATCCACTTATCTTAAATTTGGAAGACCTCTGGTTGACCCGAACTGACTGCTAGCCTTCTTCCTGACATCACTTGTATGTTTTTGACCGACCGGTCTGACATTATATTGGTTGGGGCTGCTGGGCACGATGGTTGGATTGTTCTGCGTTTCATCTATTAATCTGTTGATCAGGAAGGTCGCTGATAGGTTTCATGCATGGATTCTATTCGTCGGAAACTTGGATGGAAGACAATTTGCAATGATGGAGTCATGTAAGGATTTTCTCCGGGCTGTCCTATTCATATTCATGCTTGTACGCCACGGATCACTCTTCGAAGTTCGACGAATGTTTTCGCGTTGAGAGCTGGCGAAAAAAATTTCTTTTCTTCTTTTTTTTTATGAGTTCGCACGGAAAATCCCGTGCTGATACCGAGAAACCCCCGTTAGTTAGCTTGGAACCGCTGCATCATTGGCCCTTCGCTCACAAATCGGGCACCAACGAAGGTAGCCCTCATCTTCACTTCAAGGTTCAAACGAGAGTTATAAACTGCTCCACATGACGCTCTTCGCATCTCCATCCTTTTTAAAAATTTCTCCTCCTTACAATTTTCAAGACCAGTCCAAAGAAAATTTTTAAGTTCTCCCTCTCTCTGCCTGTGTCTCTCTGTGTCTCAAGCACTCCCAAACACCCTTTTTTAAATTTTTATTGGCGATGGCTTTTACGCCAAGAGGCCAACTTATAAAGTCCCCATTGGTCAAAATTTATCAAAATCAAGCAACCCCTTAGATTAATACCGCCCCCCAAAACCACGTGGTATACAAGATTCTGACTTTCTCTAACGAAAAAGAAATTAAGAAGTGTTGACAAGAATTGAACAGGGCTCCTGCTCCGAATCGCACAGGGTCAAGGGTCGAAATAGTAACATGTGCTCCCTCGCCATAAGTTTTAGAAGGGACATCTGGACTGCAAGTTTTGGGTAGAAACATCCCATATTTCTGTCAGGATTAGAGCCGAAAAGGAATCCAAAATGAATTTTTCTCAATGCGGTGTTTTTACCTCAAAGGGAAGGAATGTCTCTCAAGTTTGTTTGGAAGCCCAGAATTAAACTGCGCCCCAGAAAGGGTCAAATGTTTCTCAACTCCCGAAATGCAGCTGCAAAAATGCGTGTGAAACAGAATTTTACCGACAATTTCTAAAAAGGACACCCACGGCTGTTTTTTAAAAGTGGAGAGGAAAATATCTCGGGGCCATGTGTTTTTCTTAAACTTTGCAAGGTGGGAGGCGAGCTAGGCTTAAAGGCGGGAATTCTATTCTGCTACAAAGGTTCATTGCACTCTGTTTTGAGGCCTATCCTTACAGAACTTTTACTTAAACCGAATAAAAGAAATTTTCCTAAATATTAATTTTTTTATTTGAATATTAAGAGAATAAGATAATTGATTTTGGATGAATAAAAATGAAAAAAAAAATTATAGAAGAAGAATTAACAATAAAAAAATAGAGAAATAATTAATTTATATTACAACATGGCTGCATATCAGACTTCTAGAATTTCAACAGTCAATTTGAATTTTATAAATAAAAATATTTCAATTAAGCTTTACATAATTTAATCAAACTTTAAGATAATACAGTTTAACTTTCACTCCTTTTTAGCATTTAACAATTAAATATTCTAATTGACATTTAGTGACTCAACTAAACTTTACAACAATACAATCTAATTTTCACTCCATTTTATAATTCAACAAATAAATATTTTAATTGACTTTCAGTGATTTACTAAACTTTACAACACCTTCCAGCGGGCGCGCCAAAATTTTTTACACGAGAGGGCGCGTGTCACACTTTTTACGACACAGAACAGAACGCCGTCTCTTACCCCCGTACCCGTGACCAGACCGGTCACTTAACGGTTTGATGGGCAAGACACGGGAATTTTATTTAAGAAAAAAGTAAAACAAAATAAACAAAAAGAAAGAAATATTTACACTATGTACAGCACAGGCATTTTCACTGTTACACTATCAGTTCGTAATTTCTTTTCTTTAGATGTTGTTATTCCTTTCTTTTCTAAAGGGGAGGAATGTCCGGTAATTGAGTCTTTTAGTTGAGCTCACTGGAAAGTTGAAGGCTAGGGAGGCCGGAAAAGATCTCTGTTTTCGCTCATGAATTTGATAATCCCACGAATTTTATGCCTGGAGACGAGGTTATTAGCGACTTTTTTCAGCCATTCTTGTTCGAAGTTTGGCGCTGGCTTCCTCATATGCCAAGACACTGTGTAAATGCACTCTGTGGCATAGTGAGTGCCGTGCCAATTCCACCACAGCTGCAAAAATCACTGTCAGACAGGTGAAGCCTTCTGAGGTAGGCAGGGAAAGGGCCATGTTGAGAGAAGAAGATAACATCCTCTCTAATCCAGTTAGTGGGACGGAGACTAACTGAGGGCACGATGTTAAATATTTTCCTGCCTGTATCGGTATTCTTCCATGAGGTTGCCATTCTTCAAGCATTCTCTTCCGGAGGAGGCCTTTTATGTGAGGTTTAGGACGTTTAATAAGTGAATAGGGTTGTCCATGTTGCGTTGCGTCTTTTGCCAGTTGGTCTGCTCTCTCATTGCCTATATTGCCTGCATGGCGCTTTTACCCACGAGACTGTTATTCTTGGATTTGTTAGGAGGATTTTGAAAATTTTTCTTGCTGTTTCGTTTGTGCTCTTTGAATTGGAAGATGCCATGATACTTGCTCTGTTGTCTACGTGCATTTTAGAGGTATTGTGGTTTGGCAGATGAGTTGCGTATATTACTGCTTCATGCAGCGCAGTGAGTTCAGCTTGAAATACGGTGTTGTTGTCGTTGAGTTTAGCAGACCCAGGTAGGTAGATGGTAGTTTGGTAGGCCCAGATGTCAGTGGTTAAGACGCAGAAGGCAGCTCCAACTCCGTGTTCGGTTTTCGAGCCAATCAGTTTTTTTTTAATTTTTACCTTTGCAGTTGTGAGTTACTTCATTATAGTAATAAGAGACACATCAGAAATGCAAATCCTTTCATCAAGAGTGAAAATTAATTTTTATATTATTTCCAAAATCTAAAATTATACTGAAATCAGAGAAAGCAATGAGATTTAATACTATTATTTTCTGAAAAAGAGGTATTAAGCAATATATAATAAAAATAGTATAATACCAACTAAGATTGTACATCAAATACTTTCTTCTTAGTTTCTTATCATTGTCCTTGCATTCGAAACATTGAACTTTTTCCAGAGAGAGACGCTTACAAGTATACTATAAGTTGTACCTACTTTATTTCATGGATTTTGATGATCGTTTTATTTCTTTCAAACACAAACCACAAGCTCTTTTTCTCAATGTTGGTTGCTGTTCACTTGCTTTTTCAGGTTGTGATGTATAATTTAGATTTAAACCCACATGGTAGTGTCGTATGTCGATGATCAGATTTTTGGGCTCGAGTAGTGAGGTGTTTTCATAAGTCTGAGAAGAAATTTTCAAGAAAATTCTTCGACTTGGTGCATTATTGGCAGGTTTATTACATATTAAACATTTTTGACAGTGGACAATGAAATATTAAATCACTGTAATGCCTACTGGATATATAATTATCCAATTGAAACTTTAAGAGGTGAAACAATTTTTCAAATTATGCGAGCTGGTGCGCGTTGTAATTTTTACGACAAAAGCATGAAACAGTATGAAATCACCTTAAAAGTCGGACAAACCCATTTAATCCTGAAGAGAAGGGTTGCATGAAAGAATAGCAATGACCTTCAGACAGTTTTGACTTCGAATGTGAGAACAGAGCATGAAAAATCCCGTTTGTCGTAAAATTTGAGCAGGCGCGCCCGTTGGAAGGTTAAGAATTATGTTATTTATTTTTTGTTATATACAGATAATTTGTGATCATTTGATATCAACTGCTCCTTGTAAATAGCCTCATTAATCTGCGTGAACTGTTCAGCAACGGATTCCGAGACTTCCACATTTGGACGATTTTACACCAGAAAGCGGTGTCATGCAGTGAGTCATATGAGAGCATTTCCGGAGTTCTTTCTTACATCACGCTCAGTAAAATGTAAGCACCACCCTTCCATTCTTCACTTTCCCCCTATTTTGATGAAAATAACTCCGCCCGGCGCATGCGCAAAAGCGCGGATGGTTTCCGAAACCGTTGATATACAATATGTCTGGTCATGCTATAATAAATCGAATCTTTGAAAATAAATGCGCGAGTTCCGCGTCATTACCTAACAAAATGAAAAATTGTCGCCGCTCTGTTAGCATCTAGCTTCTCATCGACAACTAATTACTCTATTTATTAGGCAAAGTAGGCCACTGCCTGCGGGCCTCATAACCTTCTGGGGTCAAGATTGTTTTGTGTTATTTTCAGGGTCATTTAATTTTGTGCTTTCATTTTATCCACAAAGGCCGAACCAGTATTCGAATTTATTAAAATTGAAATCAAATAAAGCTTAAATTTCAGAACGCTTTTCTTGAGATATTTTTCGAGTTTTCAAATTCGCTTGCAGGTCAGTACCACCAGGTGGTTTTTAAGAGCTTTTCTCAAGTTCGAAATGTTTCATGTTTGTATGTATGTAAGGTTGGAATTTTGTGATCGATTTTTCACTCACTTCTTAATGCACTGCAGTTCTGAAATTTCGTATATTTATTCGGCCTTGATAACAATGAAATATTTTAATAATTTTAGAGCTTTTAATTATCAATTTTTTTAAAAAATTCTCAAAATCAAGTTTGCACTCGGTAGATTTCAGTGGCGCCACCTATAGTATTTCTGAGAACTAAAATACTTTACACAGTAATTTAAATGTTTCAACAGCAATAGCAAAAATGGGCAGAATGAGAAACATCTAATTAAAAAGTCCATTAAAAACCAGTAAGTCAATTCGTAATCCGTTATATTAAAAATAAATCTTTACTGTGTACCTAGTTAATATCACGATGCATAAATAATCACAATTTTCTCATATGATACAATAAAGCATAGGGTCCATCACTTACAGCCTATCATACCTTTTTCAATAAAATAATTGCTTTAGTTAGTTGATGTATAAAATATTTATAATACTGAATTATGACATAAATTAGAGACTAAAAACTAGACCATAATAAATATTAAAAAAACTTTTTAATAAAACGCTTTTAACAATGCATTAGAAAAGAAAAATAATAATTTGTTCCTCAAAAATCTGAAAATCAAAAAATAAAAATCGCAAAAGCGCGAGGCTCTGAAAACAATAGGAGAAAGATATAAAACCACAATGATTATCATAAGGAACGAAATATTATTAAACATTCATCATATAAAATATATTATAAATTTGATTACAATTCTAATTTACTTACAGCTTTTCTACCTGCGCCTCACGCTTTACCGATTTTTGTTTGACCTCCAGATTTTTGAGAAAAAATTATTATTTTACCTTTTGAATGCATTAGTAAAAGCGTTTTATTAAAAAGTTTTTTTAATATTTATTATGGTCTAATTTTTAGCCTCTAATTTATGTCATAATTCAGTATTATAAATATGTTATACATCAACTAACTAAAGCAATTATTTTTTTGAAAAATGTCTAATAGGATGCATGTGATGGACCCTATGCTTTATTGCACCATATGACAAAAATGTGATTATTTATGCATCGTGATATTATCTAGGTACACAGTAATAATTTATTTTTAATATAACGGAATACGAATTGACTTACTGGTTTTTAATGGACTTTTTAATTAGATGCTTCTCGTTCTGTCCATTTCTGCTATTGCTGTTGAAACATTTAAATTACTGTGTAAAGTATTTTAGTTCTCAGAAATACTATAGGTGGCGCCACTGAAATCTACCGAGTGCAAACTTAATTTTGAGAATTTTTTTTTTTAAATTGATAATTCAAAGCTCTAAAATCATTAAAATATTGTATTGTTATCGAGACCAAATAAATATATTTTCTTTCCTAATGCATTGGTAAAAGCGTTTTTTGGAAGCTTTTTCATATATTTATTTGTATTTGGCTCATTGTCTCACAAATCAATAGCCCTCGCAAACTTTGCCTTGAAATATTTAGATTGGATTATAAAAGTTTTGTAATTTTTTTTACTATTTTGTTAAAAAGTACTTTTAATTTTTCATAATAAATTTTAAAAAATTCTATACGCGAGAAAATGAAACTGGTTTCATTATTTCGCGCATAGAAATTTTTCCAGTTTATCTCTGAAGTGAATAGCCGTCTTAAAGTTTCAGTGGATCGTCTTCCATTCAGGAACCCAGCTGTCAGAGGAGGAACCACAGTTTTCCCACTATTTCTAATGGTATGGTAGAACATCTACAACAACGTATGTTACTTAATGCTGTATAATGAAAAAAAACTTTAGTTCTCACGTGACTGCCGAGATCCAGAATGGAGGACGATACATCGAATATTTGTAAGCCTCACTGATCGTCTTACCCGATGTAAGACGTACCGCTCCGACAGCTGCAAAAATAATGCTTCGGTGTAAATTGTAAACTTAGTGGCAAAATTGTTCCGGTTCCGTGGCAAATAAAAAAAAACTGGTTTCATTCATATCCTTTCTATGAAAACATCATGGCCCTATCTTCATTATGGTGTTAAATGGTGACGCCTAAAGTTTCTCTGATTTTTGAAACACCCTGTATATCAAAGTTTGAATCTCTCTTATTTTCGTTCCTCTGCGAAATACCATTTTTAGTGAATTTATTCTACATTCAGTGAAGGGCTCTGAATTAAAAGTGGACCATGTCCAAGAGCTTCATTTCCGAGAAAATAGACCTTTTTGATTAGCTGCATTTAAAATAAAGTAGACTTCTAACTGTTCTCTCTGTCTCGTAGATACAAATTAAACCATGGAGTTGAATCTTTATTACACATAAAATATAATACAGTAGAGTCTCCCTACAACGAAGTCTCCCTACAACGAAGTCTCCCTATAGCGAATTTCTCCATATAACGAAATTTTTAATCGGAATGTTAAATAACATTCAAAATATTCTCCATATAACGAAGTGGTTGTGTCCCTATAACGAATTTTTTCAGATCTTTATCTTTTCGATTTTTGTCACTTTTGAAGAAAGTTGCTAATTTCTGTGCAAATAAATCGCTCACACGTGCCTGTTTCTGGAACCACTCGCATTGTTCATTCCAGCGATAACACATAACAATAGAATGCTATGTGAAGGGTAATGCAGTTGTGGGGACGTGGGTTTCTACAGAGGGAGCAACATTTCTACGGGTCAAGATTCCAAGAATCGGGGTGGAGTGGGGGTGGAAATAGCAAATGAATGTGACAATACGCATTTTATGTTTATCCGTACTAGTACATATTATTCTCTAAATTGGTGAATTGTCTTCACTTTTGAGCATTTTATTTATACAATAAAAATTAGTATAATTTTAACAAGTTTATAATAAATATTACTTCATTTCTAATTGAAAGGCATAATTAAATATTTTTGAACTTATCGCACATACTAAAAGGTTTGTAACATTTACTTAAATAACTGCAAAAATCTCTAATCTCCGTATAACGAAATTTTCTCTATGGCGAATTTTTCAACTGGACCAAGCGATTTCGTTATAGGGAGATTCCACTGTATTCCTACGCTACCATGTCAGTTTTAGCGTAAAATAGGCAAAACATGAACTTGGAACAGCTGCTATATATTCAAACTCGTTAAAGACATTCTTTAAAAAACATTCCTGCTTTCTTAAGATCGAAATTTTGAAAAAATGGGTTCTCCTGTAAAATTCGGAGAGATGGGAGCAATTGTTATTTATCGTTCGGTGACGGCACCGTGAGATGATGGTCCCATCCCAGATCGAAGCACTCCGTCTTGATGTAAGGAAGGGTGCCCCCCACCTCTCCTGCGGTGACGCTGATTGGTCGGGCGCCGGCGCTGGCAAGAAAAGAAATTATTGCTAAGCGGTTCAATTCTTTCAGCTGGATACCCTTCCCTTTGTTCGAGAACAAAATTGACAAAGCAAACGAGATTTTTTTTTGTCTCTCCCAATCTTCCCCTCCCCCCAACGTAATCCCGTGGAAAGGTTCGACACAGCGTCGCCAATAGTCTTCTCCAGATTGGGAATGAACATTTTGGGCCTCAAACTCGATGCCAGTTTCCATTATAAAATGAATTAATCGTTGTTTAAAACGCAAAGATTCTCGATTTTTTTTAACGTCTGGTCCCCGAATTTACGCATCAGGTTTAATCACGTGCACCCTTTTCGGAATTTTAAATAATTACAGTCGAGTCTCGTTAATTCGAAGTGGACGGGACCGGTCCTACCTCGAACCATCGAAAACTCGAATTATCGAAATCGTAAAATTTGATAAATAAATAAATGGAAATAAAAGCAATTTTTAAATTTCAGTGTAGTATATTTAAATGAAAAATGTACTGGCATATTATTACATTTCTACTGATAGTAGCAAGTTAATTTTAATCTTAAAATAATTGTCAATTGTTTTCTGTTGAAACACATTGCTCCTATATATCGATCTTATATATATCCCGTTTTCTTCGGGAGGGGGCATTTCTGCAGGTGGCTTCGGGGTGCTCAGTGAACATATGACCCGTCGAACAACAATAAAAACCAGATGCAGTAATTCTTTCACGTCTTGGTCATTATCTGGGAGCTAAACTGAATTTTTTTTCACTAACTCGGATTTATGGAAAACTCGAACAATCGAGACTCGAATTATCGACACTCTACTGTAATATCAAAACACCTTTTGTGTTATTAAAACCATTTTATTGATGTATTTGTGTATGTAATAATCTCACATAATTTTATTTCAAATTCTAATATTATATATTTTAAAGTCTTAATGTATTCCAAAATTACTTTCTTAAACTCCAGTTTCGTTCTGTTTCCCGCGCTGGAGGTATATTAAATCTCTCGTTTTAGCATATTTATTACTAAAAGAATATTTCAATCGTTTCCACGCGCACACAATCAGCGACTTATTGCCGCCATGCATTTTCCCTAAAACACTATAATGTAATGTACTAAAAATAGCTATTATTCCCTTCACTTTGATTACATGTCTATCTGTTAAATCCCTACCTGAGAAAAAGCAGGGATTTTCTATTCTCTTTTGGCTTAAAAACTTCAACTCAGATGTACGTACATTCCGTCACTCTCCCATAATAAAATGAAAATTAGAATATAACTCGGCCTGTTTTTGTTATTTAACGACTACAACAACAAATACATTTTATGTATATACCAGCTTTTTGTGTAAATATACATTTATTTAGAGAAGGGAGAAATTTATCACAAAATGAAATAAGACAGCTCAGAAACGAATAACGTATGACGTGCGCGTTCTACGTCAGGTAGACATCTACGATAACATCATGAAGTATGCAGAAACTTATCACAAAATGAAATAAGACAGCTCAGAAACGAATAACGTATGACGCGGGCATTGTACGTCAGGTAGTCATCTACGATAACATCATGAAGTGCGCAGAAATTTATCTCAAAATGGAATAAGACAGCTCAGAAACGAATAACGTATGACGTGGGCGTTGTACGTCAAGTAATCACCTACGATAACATCATGAAGTACGCAGAAACTTATCACAAAATGAAATAAGACAGCTCAGAAACGAATAACGTATGACGCGGGCATTGTACGTCAGGTAGTCATCTACGATAACATCATGACCTACGGAGCGTACGTCATAGAGGTCAAGGAGTTAATATACAGGGCGTGCTCTCTAATTGCGACCCAGAAGCTACTTTCTAGATCGTCAGAAATAGGCATAGACTTCCAATGCTTTAAATGAAGTGAAGAATTATATTTCAGATTGTTTGGGGCAATAAATATGTGGCCGAAGACATTACGAGGTCAAAATTTTTATACAGTCCCCGGTCCAATTAGGCATATTTAGTAAAACATTCTTGACATACTAATACCTTAAAAAAGTCTTCCAGTCTTCCGCAATTAAAACTGCCCGAGTTATGAAGCTTTGTATTTCGTTATGTCAAGCCAATCAACGGCTGCCTCGAACAAGCATCCCCCGCTGACAGGCTAATCATCCATTGAAATGTTTTAATATATATATATAATTATCTTAGGTAGCGGCGACAAAAAAAAGTCGAATTTCTTAATCGCCATTTGGCAACAGCTGGCAAGTTTGTTTTGTTTACAATGGCGGAAAGACCAAGACAACAACTTTTTTTTTAGTTAAATAGTTTGAACAAAATAAGTTTAAGTCTTGCAGTTTCGATTAGGAAAATGAATGAATGTCTCCTTAATATGTCCTTTTTAGTTAAAAGGTTGAGGAATGGGCTATTTCATCTTTCGATTACTCACATTTTCTGAGTTTTCAAAAACATAAGTGACTACCCAGAGGAAAATGTTGTACCTTTCTCGACTAAATTGTAACTGGAGTGAGTCTGTATGCATGTGGGGAAGCATTCTGACATGAGTCAACTTAGGATCTTATCAATTTTAAAAAGATAAAAATGCGTAATTATTATGGTTTCAAGTTTGAATAGTTAATATGAGCATGTTTCAAGCCACTTTTCTCTTTAAATGGTCCTTTTTTAGGTAAAAGGTTGTAAAATGGGTTATATCATCTCTTGACAATTTAAATTTTATGAGGTTTAACTCATAAATAATTGCTCAGAGAGAAATATTACATCTTTCTTGGCTAAGTAATAATTGGAGTGAGTGTGTATGTATGTGGGGAAGCATTCTGGCATGAGTCAACTTAGGATCTTATCAACTATAAAAAGATAAAAATGCAGAAATATTATGGTTTCAATTTTGAATAGTTAATATGAGCATGTTTCAAGCCACTTTTCTCTTTAAATGGTCCCTTTTTAGGTAAAAGGTTGTAAAATGGGTTATATCATCACTTGACAACTTACATTTTATGAGGTTTAACTCATAAATAATTGCTCAGAGAGAAAAGTTACATCTTTCTTGGCTAAATAATAATTGGAGTGAGTGTGTATGCATGTGGGGAAGCTTTTCTCAGCAACATTTCATTGAAAAATAGGGCATGTTTAAAATTTTATTGGAATGAAGTAAGGGCAAATAAAACTGTTGGAGATATTGTCAAATTGTGCACGGAAAAAAGTTTTAAATGACTGATTGATGTAAATAATTTTGATTTTTAAACATCTTAGAATTATATATAGTATTATCACTCAGATTTCTTTCTAACATTTACATATGTATCTCCGTGCTACAAGAAGATTTTAATTTTAGTAATTGATGAAAAATTAATTTTAGGAGTTCATGCAATTTCAGATAATTTAAATTTACTTTCAGTAATTAATGTATTTGTAATTTCCTATTACTAGCAGAAATGCATAACTGTATGGCGAGCAAGATGGGATCACATAGTGATCCCAAAAGAGTCACAACGTGATTCTTGGGGGTTGGGGAGCGGAGAGAGCATGGGGTGTAACCCCCTTGTATCGTCTAAAACAGCTATTATATATTCAAACGCAAGCGCGATCTTCTTTAAACTCTCACAAAAACAAATCTCATGAAGTGCGATTTGAGAATCATGGTGATCAAGATATCATTTATCTATCTTTGCCAGTTGAGTGACCAATCCAATGATGTGATTATGTTACCGGCAATGTATGAAAACCAGCATTCTGTAGAATACCTAGGTATTTTATAGAATTCCAAAGACTGGCCGGCAATGCGTAAAATGATTAACATTTCACACATTTCCTAGGTGTTCTATAGAATGTCAAATGAAAAACCGGCCAAATATGAAATACATCGTCGATCTGATTTTATAAGTAATGAAATTAAGTGCAATTCAAAATAAAATTATTTCCTTTCTTGCTGTAACAAGTAGATTCACATTTTAATTTGTTTTCTTTGACAAGAAAGGCAAAAACTTTGGTATGTTTAACTTTCATTTCTCTTTACGTACTTTGAATAAAAGATTTTCTAACGGCACTCTTTTATTATTTTTTCAAAAGAACATTTGGATTTTTGAGGAATGCACGTCTTTTAAATAACAGCATTATCATGGCCTTCTTTTCATACTTTGTCTCAATAGCATTTGTCATTCTATAGAATGTCCTGATATTATTCTATATACAATGCCTAGGGAAAGTATCTAATAATTCTCATATTTCATACTTTACCTAAAAGCTCCCGGCATTCTATAAAATGCCTAAGTATTCTATAGAATACAGGAGTTTCATACATTGCCGGTAACATTTGCATGTTAATTATTTAGTGCCTCCATGTCCAACGATAATTGCTGATTTGAAAGCCTGTATCACAGTTGCCATTGCTAGTACAGACAGAGACACATTTGGCAAGAATTGCGTTACAGACATCTCTGATACTTGCTCCACAGGAACGTGGAACTATTACCTCTTGAAATATGTATCTGTCAAATAAATACAGCATCTGCATGTTGTTACACTGTAAAGCTGTGAAATCAGGTAATTAAATTTGTCCAATCTTCAAGTTAGTGTCCCTGTTTATTGAATTAGAAAAATTTAAAGTGATTTTTAGTATTATTCTAAGCTGTTTGAAAAAAGGCCGAAAATATCTATACTGGATAAATTTAATGAAAATGGTTTTTAAAAGTATTTTTTAGTTTACTAACGAATAAAAATTATTTTGACACTTTCGGTTTTTACTCTTTAATTTATAATTCATTATTCATATAGTATCAGTGGCGAATCCAGGGGGGGGGGACTATCGGGCTACAGCCTCCCCCCAGAGCCAAGCCAGAATTCTTGATTTTATTTAACATCATTACAACTGTTTTTTCTTAATTTCTCTCTTTAACAAAATAATAAAAACGTTTCAACATTGCTTTCTAGTTTGACAGGCTCGAAAATTTTGCTACTTTTGTAGTCATTCCACTTGTACTTGTAGCTTTGACACGGTCGAAGACATTTTTTGGCTAGTTATTTCATTGCAATTTTTATTAAATTATCGAAGTATTGTATTGTTTTTTATGATTCTTATTGTCAGATGAGTAAAGTCCGTAAAGTTAAAGAGTTTTGATTTACTTTAGCCTTGAGGTTTGACATTCATCACGACAATACAAAGTTTTTATGACCTCATTCTCACCCCCCAGACCGGAATTCTAGATTCGCCACTGTATAGTGTGGAATGCTGAAATCATTTTTCTTTTATTCCAAATTCACTTCCAAGTGGCATCACTCCTATGAAATCAAAATTTAACTAAGATAATCCATTAACTAAGCACTAAATTATGAAAATATAAAAATAGTGTAATAGTGTGGACAACACAGAAATGTACAAAAATTCAAAACCCAAGCGTTTCAGGAAGCGAGTTAAACCAGTGGGAGTGGCCTCCCCTAAACTTTCTCGTATACTGCTCAAAAATTTGTCATTTTCCCTCCCTTTGCGTGGATAAAAAAAATCGAACCTACTGTAATCCAGAATGCAACGAATGTCAGAAGGTTTTTCATTGCAGATTATAGTGATTGTGAAATATTTAAGTGAAGAATCATATTAAAAGAGATGCCTATTTATTAAAACTTAGCAATATTTATTTTCCATCACACTCCAACAAGATCCGATATTATACGAGCGAGCGAAGACAAAACAGGCGATAAAACATATCTATCACAAACTCCGTCTCAAGGACAAAGTGACGTAATCTTCCTGCTTGGTACCAGAGATTGCTAAGTACGCATGCGCATGGAGATCAGTTTTGAAACGAATGCTTAACAAGTATGCGATTATACAGACCGACAGACAGTCAACCCGTTGACGGATTTGGCCCAAAATGTTATACGGACCTACATTCATGACGATAAAACTGTGTACCAAATTTTATCCATCTAGCTATTCAAGTTTTTGAGTTACAGTGTTCGCATGACTTCGGACAGGCAGACTTCCCGTTGACGGATTTTGTCCAAAAGTTGATAGAAACCTACAAATTATATTTAAAGACCACATACCAAATTTCATCCCCGTAGCTCTAATAGTTTTCGAGTTATCGTGTTCACAAACAGACATAATTCCAAAATTGTGTTTTTCGGACTCAGGGAGGTCTAAAACGTGGAGATCCGTCAAAATCTCGAGTTCGAATTTTTTGACGATTACAATACTTTCTCTTTGTATACTTCGTATACGAGAAAGTAAATATCAATAAGAAAATTCCATCCTTACAAATATAAAACAAATAAATTTAAATGTGCGTAATAATTAAACAAATATAGGTGAAAGTGGGGTTAAACCGAGTAGCTAAGATTCGAAGGTCTGTTGCAGCTAAAATATTCGACATAGAGCTTGTCAAATTTCATTAAAATATTCATTGTTTATCGGAATACAGTGCATCTTCGCAGAAAAGTCACAGTTCCATTACTTTATTTATCAATGATTTTTTTATAAAACTAGTCAAACTTCTCGGTTTTACACCACTAGTGAGGTAAAGCCGGCTGCACGTGTTAACGTTATAGGAAATCAAGGAAAACTCGATTTTCAGTTGAAAAGTTGCAATCATTTATATTTTATTTGTCAATTTAAGAATATTAGTTACAAAATTCACATGTAAAACAGTTGTCTTCTTCCTCCGCGCCACTGCAGCTTTCGTGGGCACAGATAAGACAGTTTTTACATTGGATAAACCCTTCTTCTTTTTTTTAAATTAGAAAATATAAATCAATAAAATATACACAATCAACGTCTAATGTACTTTTCGTCTTCGTCGGAGGAATCACCGATACTGACTGTCCCGGTCTTACGCCACTTGGAGTACCCTGTTTTACCCCTAGTGCAGAGGTTACAAAAAAAGATATAGCACCGCGGAATTATTGGAGCAAATCCTTAGGGTATGAATCCTTAGTTAAACGTATAATAAGCTGGACTAAATATAGTTTTTGTAACTGTAATGGTTTTTAAGTAAGGTCAGTTTAAAATCAAACAAACATCAGAGAGCTGACGTCTTAAAACAAGTAAACCTTCACAGATGCAGTGACTTCAACAGCTACAACTCGCCACTGTGACCGTTCCTTTTTCTTGACTAGTAGAGTGTCATGCAGTATCTGTCTGCTAGATAGGAAAAATAATAGCGCTAGAATCAAGGGTACCCTTCCCTACTTCTGCCGGTTTCTGAGACAGAGGCAATGGGTATCGGTGGTCTAGTGAAAAGGTATCGTCTTCGGGGCGGAGGGTTCCAGGTTCGAAACCGGTTCCACTGAAGATCCGTTATGTATATGGGCCTAGTGCGCATTAAATCAGACGTAGTGGCCAAACGTCCTCTCGCTGGTTTGGCGTGGAAGTTTGGAGAGGGGATACCAGCTCAGGTGTCGTCCTCGTCATCTGACTGAGGTTCAAAATGACGAGGTCCGTTTCGTAATAACCCTCTTGTTGCTTCGAGATTGGACGGTAATATAACTAAGCAGTCAGATTCGCCTAATATTAACCAACAAAAATTTGGAAATTTCTTAAAGAATATCTTTGAACACTATTTGCATTCCCTTAAGGGGACATACGACTCTTAAACCTCTAAAAATGGCGGAAAACTGTCAAATGCGATACATTATATCTCTGAAACAATGCAATTCGAAAAACCACTTTTTTCTAGAAAAATATATGTCACTTCATTTATAGTACACACATTTTCAAACCTTCATATTGGTATGTATTTATTTGAGAGAGTAATAAATATGGGTATAATTTTTGGAGAAAAAATGAGATAGTCACCTTGCGCGCATTATTACGGATGTTGTTGGAAATTCAAATGAAATTGTTCAGTCACTGAATGAAACGATTCTCATTGGTTAATTTCATGACGTAGCCGAAGTTACGGCACTAGTCGAAGTTGATTGGTTGTTACAATCTATATATATTGTTCATTTGTGTTTTTAAAACAAGCAGTCGAATGGAAGGCTGTCAGTGAGTGTGCAAGCTGCAAGACAGAACGCCGCCCTATGTCCCCGTGCCTGACACCATTACAGCGACTGAACTGGTTAAATGGACATAGGACAAGCTGCAAGACAGCAGCATGTTTCTTTTTAAAGTAAATTGTATTAAAGCTATTTTGTATTTTTATTTTAAACTGCCTGGTATCTGCGTTAACTCTGCAACATTACACTCACGGCATGCCAACAGATATATTGGTCTGAACACAATATTTTGGGTATCTAAGTCATACAAACAATCTGTTTAAGAAACTGAACCTCAACTTATTATCATTTAAATTTAATTGCTATTTTATATACCAATTTAAAATGAAAATGTTAAAAATAGTTAAAATTTCAATTTTTCTACCCCCCAAAAAAAGAAATACTTCTTTGGAAAAATATGTTCAAAAATGTGGTTCAATTTGTAGAACATAGCAAAATACATATTAGGTAAAAATTATATGTAAAAATATTCAATAGTTATTGAGATACTGTGCGCGCAATATCAAAAAAAGCATTTTGAGATATAAAGCTTTAAAGATACGGCCATATTCAACAGTTTTCTTCATAACTTTCATAATTATGGGAATTTTTTAACGCGGAGTGCTTTAAATTGTCCAGAAAAGACAGGAAATTAATATATATTTTTTTCACAAAATCAAAAATTTTCGAGGTAAAACAGTCGTATGTCCCCTACATTTTAGGAACGCTTAAAATTCACTGCTTTAACCACCGAATGAAACAGATTATCTCGAGCAACGAACCATACTCAAACTTAAATATTAAATCTCTGGGTTGCAGTTCAGTCAAACACGCGAGTTTTAAATTTATATCCGGATTTCGATGCACAGTAGGAATTAAATTCCACTCAATTAGACAGTAGTTTATTGTTTTGTGAAAGTCAAGTGCAATAATGAAAGGGTATTTAGATTGTTCGAAACAGAAACACGATAATTAAGTCTCCGTCTCCCGGATTAGAATAAGACGATTGCGAGAATTCTAGCAACAAAACTCGGTTCTCTTTTAAAAGTAGATTTTTGTGTGAATGAGTTTGCGGTTGACGGCGTAATTGCCCCTGTCGTCTCCAGCATTCCGAGGAGGAATGCTGCATTCACAGAATGGAATGACGAATAAATTTAATTAATAGAGGGTCGCATTTAAAGGAGATGTTAAATAGCTCTGTTTTCTTAACAAAGATGTAGATTTGTTAGCTGTGCGACGGGCATGGAATTTTCTATACATATTGTTTTAAATTCTTTTTGCTGCTACCCAGTTTAATACATTTCAAAATCTGATGTCGCACTCGTTAAATTTGTTAAAATAATTTCTGACTCGATGGTTTCGTGAGTTCTTGTTCTTATTATTCGGTTTAATTTAACTTGATTTGTTTCATGTTTGTGAAATGGAATTTTGTATTCGGTTGTTTTGTGTTTTCTATTCGATGAGCTAGATTTCTGAAATTTTATACGTTTGCGTGTTCTTGGTGACAATATTTTGCTTCAATACCTTCAGAGTTTAATTATTAGTTAATCTATTAAGTTTATTTAGTTTTTGATTCCGTACTAATGGAGATATCTCGATGCGTTTGAAAAACAATTGATATGGAGATTCAATAATATTTATGGTAATAAATTATGTATTAAAGACTAAAAATTAGAGTAAATAAAGTCTTCACAAAAACCCTCTTATTAGTTTACTAAACACTAAATAATCTTTTATGAAAAATGAGAGCTAAAACGTAAAATTGTGAAGAGCTGAAAGCAATACGATCAGGAAATGATGCCACGATGAATATCTTAAGAAAAATATTCTTAAACATACCTTAAAACTTAAAACATACTAAGAATCTGATTGAAATTCCAATTTCTTTATAAAGTATTTGTATGAGCGTTCACGATTTTATGCTCCCGTTTCTACCTCAAGATACTTGATAAATAACCTTCTACTTTTTAGTACGATAATAAAAGCGCGTTTCTAAAGACTTTATTTTTAGTTTTAAGTCCAAGTTTATAAATTGCCAAATTTTTTATGCTGTCTGCGATAAAAAGTGTGGCATCTTTTTCGCAATCTGGGGTCTGTCTTCTATCTTTTCTTAAAAACTGGGTTCGTTCCATTCTTCAATCTTGCAATAAAAGGAGTTTCCGACAGTTTGTCATGTGTTACTCTTTATTCTTAGTTAAGCCTCTAATAAAAACATAGTTCCAAAAATTGTTTTGTAAACAATTACAGCACCGTTTAACCATTGTTGTAATCGCTTGGAAGTAAGTCTACATCAGCAAGTGTAACCTAAACTTTCATGCTCGAAATTCCCGCTTCAGCATATCTGTTTTCACAGAATCGCCTTCTATCCGTTGAAAGCCTCAGCGCACCATGCCTCTATACACATCTGACCTCAGTGTCGATCTAAGTACCTAGTTCCGATGGCCTTCGCTCTTTTATATTCCACCTACTCTCGAATCCAGGGATCTACTGGCCACATTAACCCTCTCATTCCAAGGAACCTTGAAGCTCGGAAACCTCAGAATACTAGAAAGCCCGAGTGACTCTTTCAAAAATGAGAGGAATTCTCTACCTCCCTGAAAAATAGCAATGGCAATATTTATTCCTAATGGGTCGATATATAGAAGAAAACTCTGCTTAGCTGATGGCTATTAGGGGAGTTTATTACAAGGAAATGGGCTCGGCTGAAATGGGAGTTCTAATAAAATATTGCCTGTTTCACAAACCCATCTAGGTGAGCCCCTACAACGAACAAACCACCTTCCTAGAATATTCAATTACCCACACTTAATGAAAGGAGATGGAAATTTCGTTCGGAAGGAGATGGAGTATTCGCTTCGGCCGCCCGCCGTACTTTGATTGAATGGACGTTTGGGGCTCTTCGGTATTGAAAGAGTCGAGTCTTTTTCATCCCGGTTCTCAGAAAAAGGGGAGAGAGCGACACCACCCCTTTAGCCTCAAGTAGGAGGTCACCATACGCTCGCTATCTTCTTCTCATGCTCCTCGACAGACAACACCAAATTGACCATCCGATCCCATACACAAATTATCACTTAGGATGATTGAATTCCAGTCACTACAAAACGCTCTTTACATTCATTTACTACAAATGGTATAAAATTGGCATTTTGTATTGGGAAAGAAATGCATCTCAAAATTAATCCCGTCATTCACAATCATTCCACTCCGCGCAAATATTGTGATGGCACTTTCATTCCATTTGTCAGCCCATCTATTCAGGTGGGTCATTCACGTGCTTCTCCGCGCAAACCCATCAGCTACGGGCACTCTGATACACTACTGCACATACTTCTCCCTCTCTCGCCTTCAAAACGCGAACTTCCGCCTGTTCCGATTTCCTCTGGAGCGAGAGAGCCTCATCCCTCCCCCACCTATCTACGCCGGTCGCATTTCAGCATTTATGGCCCTGCATTCCAAATGAAGACCTTGGATATCCCAGAGGGTTTGAAAGTCGAAACTTTTGAACGCGCCTCTCCGATTCTCATCAGTTTTTCGAAATGTGTGAATGTCCAGCCTTGGCTTTCATGTTTTTCTTCTGCAGCAAAGAGAAGAAAAACCAAACTTCCCACACAAACTCCTTCTTCCTTGATACCTGGCCAAATAATACGGATCTTAAAAAACTCGTTTCCTGATGGGCTAGAGTTCTGAAACTCTTAACAATAGCGTTCTGCCAATGACAATTCAATATTTTAATATTTTCAGAACTTAATTACCAGTTAATCGATTCATTTTAATGAAATTTTGATTCCATAAGAGTGGCGCCATCTAGTAGTGAATTTGAGAAAACATTGGTATCAAGAGTCAATAATATTTATAATAATGAATGTTAAAATTGACACTGAAGCTCACCTACGGCCCTTAACATTATTGATAAAAACTTTGTATAGACAGATGGTTGAAGGGGGGATACAACAGATGGAGTACGCGAGGGAATAAAGGTTGGGAAACCCTGCTGTATAGGAAATTGGATCAAGAGGGGGTTCGCTTTTTGAAGGCGGGGGAGAAGTAGCTAGTATGGGATCGGGATTGGCGCATGAGTGACCTACCAAAATGGATGGGCTGAAAAATGGAATGGCGTGGATCGCTCGTGAATGTCCAGCTCAATAAAGAAAATAGAGTATGAATTTTGTGCGTCTTCCTTTCGACTGATTAAGTGCCAAATTTCATTTATTAAAGTCATTGGGTCTTTGAAATATCACTCTCCCATACATGTGATGTTCAGATCGGTAGATGGTTAATACGTGGATGAATTTGGTCCAAAATTTGATATAAATTTACAATGTTGGTCTAAGAACCTTTGCGTCAATCCAGCACGTTTTGTTTTAGACATCGTTTTCGGAGACGAGCTGACAAACATAGTTCCAGGAAACGGATTTTTCGGACACGGGAATGTCTGAAAAATAGAGATTCATTCAATGTTTTTACGATTAGTATATTTTTTTCTTTGTATACGGAAAAGTAAAAGAGTTTTTGCTGGAGATGAAACGGTTCCTTTTCTCCACCGCTGTAAAAATCTGTATTTTTAAAATTTGCTCGTTTTTGATCCCTTATCTGCCTCATTGCTCTCGTCGCACAACAATAATTGCTTTAATCCATGTTCAGAATCGTATTTCGTTTGAGAGATGTCCAGTGTCATTGAGAAAGAATTTGAATAGTACACTTCGTTTCTTTCTACATTCATTTGTTCAGAATCGTATTTCATTTGAGA
>BGPR01000184.1:720539-732358 GCA_013235015.1 Araneus ventricosus
TGTCATTGAGAAAGAATTTGAATAGTACACTTCGTTTCTTTCTACATTCATTTGTTCAGAATCGTATTTCATTTGAGACATGGCCAGCGTCATTGAGAAATAATTTGAATAGTGCACTTCGTTTCTTTCTGCATTCATTTCACCATGTTTGCTTTGATTAAAATTTAAATTATTTCTAGAATTTCTGGACTTACGGACATCACTAGTCATTATTTCTGATCATAATTCAAAACTCAAAATATGAAAAAATAAAAGGTAATTCTATTCACGTATCATAGTTATTCCAATGAGGGAAATACGTCATTTTAAATAACGAAGTTTCATTATTCAATTAAAGTAACTAATTAATTTGTTTAAAATTAGTAATGGCTATAAAAGTAGTATTGATTAATTAAACTAATTGATAAATTAAAACAATAATTAATTATAAAAATAATGAATTATAAAATAATTAATTATAAAAATAATTAATTATAAAATAATTAATTACAAAATAATGAATTATAAAATAATTAATTTTAAAAATAATTAATATAATTAGCAATAATATTATTGCAATAATATTCAATTCACTGTGAAAATTGTACTATTATTCAAACAAAAAAAAAAAATGCGAAACAAAATGTTGCCATTATATCTCTATTTCAATTTTTCGTATATGCTCGCACCAAACGACTCATTTGAATTTAATAAATAGATTATATTTTTATATCATATTTTAAATAGCTTAACACAAAGTAAATAAAACTTAAAATGGATATTAATTATATGAAATGTTCTGAAATACGCTACAGTATACTTCCACGACGAGAAAGTATAAAAGGTACTGAAAAGGTCTACTTTAATTTAAACTCTTCTAAGAAATGTACGCCCTTTTCAAATTAATCCACTTACTCTTAATCTCATCACCCAACGAGGTTCATTTGCTTACTTTCCGTCATCTCCTTCCCCTCGAAGCAACGTTTCACTTCCTCCTCCACTGAAAATTAGGCAGAAACCTCTGGAGACTTTTCCTCGCGCTGTTTGAGAATTAATAAGGATTGACACGCTCCGTGGAGCGCCCTTTAGCTCCTTCATGGTCGATAGGAGGTCTCGATTTCCCGGGACTGTGTCTTCAGGTGAGAAAGGTCTCGCTCCTTTTCGAAAAGCGGGTCGGGTCGCCTTTTTTTCGCGTGGAGGTCGGTTCTGCCTCGCCGAGTGAGTGAAAAATGATGCATGTTTCTCTTTCTCCCAAATATAGAGCGGGGTATTTTAACCCTTTGCGGCGCAGTGTGCCAGCTGATGGCACACCTAATTTCACGCGCTTCTCAACCGTTAAATTCAACTATAAATGGAAAATAATAGCTTTAGCTAATAGCACTCCTCTTAGAGTGTATATAGCAGCCTCACGAAATCTCGTTTCGGAATAGGAATTATTAGAGATAAAGTTTGGGAAAATTCCTTAACTCGAATATAAGAAATTTTTTCAGTTCTGGACGTTTACATTTTTAGCACATTAACTCGAAAATTTTCCTTCAATATTCTCGAAGTTTTAATTTATGATTTTCTGTAAGATTCAACAATATTTTTTGAGTGTATCAAGGTGGCTGTATCTAAGGGGGTTCTCATATCACGAGGGCGACACCAAAGGGGACGACCCCCTCAGAATGAAGTAAGTTTTTTAAAACTTTTTTGTAGATTCTATGTCTAGACAATAAACTAAACCCATTCATGATTTTTTCATCATATTTTTAAAAAAAGTAATGCCTTGCACCGCAGAGGGCTAAAGTGGGCCAGTGAGCAGTGTGTTTCGACGTCTTAACCCTTAGATGCCCTATGTTGTCTTTAAACAACATACCCAACTTTGTGTTCTAAAATATCGAGAATAAGGCTGAAGCTCTAATGCTGTAGTTGTTACTAATCCCTCTCTGTCTAGCGGCAGCTAGACACCATCCATGAGCCCACTCACCCTCAAGAAATCGAGAGCAATAAAGCTCATGGTTGAGGGTGGTTGTGCAGCTTCTTTTTAAGGAGCACTCAAAGGGTAGAAGTCTGAATTGGCTCCTATGCCTACTGACTTTAGCTGGGCATATTGGTCTGGCCTTCACACCTAGGGTGGCCCTGCCAGGAGAAAATCTCCCGATGTACTTCACCCATACCGCCCAGTGTCACCCCCCGCCACGTTGAGGCAGCCAGTAGGACTTGAGGGGGAGCTCTAATGCTTGTGATTGTTAATAGGATACATACTGAAAAATTATTAAATCAATTTATAATCATATGCTGACGACCTCAGTGCTGATAAGAAAATAAAAATAAACGGATGTTTCACACTTGCGGCTGAATCTTCTTTAGCTTTAATTGTACGCTTGAGAATATCATGTTTTATTCGACAATGTTGAAGGAAATTCATTATCCGTATTATTAGTTCTTCAAATTCATCTGTATTTAATATTTAGCCTGCATGTGTGAGCGTGAGTATGTTAAAAAATAATTTTATTGATTCATGTTAATTTCTAGAAATTAATCTGAGAGTTTTGCTACAATACATGCTTTTTCAACATAGGAGAAAAATTTCATACTTGTGGATAAAGATAGGATAAGCATGGAATATTTTAAAATGTGGATGACGTCATATAGGGCTAGGTTGTCTAATTTGTACCACCCGTACATTTTTTAATGTACAGTGATAAAGAAGTAATTTTAAAAAGCAAGCAGTAGATTTTTTAGTAGTTCATTTATCTCCTGAACAATGTAATTAACTTTTTATGAAATACACTTTAAAGTAGGAAACAGCGGGAGTGGTCTCCCCTAAATTTTCTCGTATACTCCTAACACTTGTAGAGAAAAAAGTAAGCTAAAAGGCAGTAAAACGTACAAGAACCCCTAACGCAGTGGAGAAAAAATAAGCGAAACGTCATACCACGATTTCCGAAGGTCTCCAACGCGGAAGTGGAATTAAAAGCCGGCGTAGTTACCAATAGGGCTTGGTGTAAGATAAAGAAAGCAAAATTTGCAATTTGAAAGCCTTTTTTTAACCGATTGACACAAAATTTGGACACAAATCTACCATTAAGGTAAGAAGGCGACATACCAAATTTCATCTATCAAAGTAATTTTTTAAAGAAATTATTGCGTTCTTTCAAAAGTATGCGACTATACAGACAGACAGTCAACCCACGGATATGGTCCAAAATTTGATACAAACCTACATTCCTGATGATAAAACTGTGTACCAAATTTTATCCACATAGCTATGTAAGTTTGTGAGTTATCGAGTTCAGATATACCCGGACAGACTTCCCGTGGTCTTATTTTGACCAATATTTGCTAGAAACCTACAAATTATGTGTGTCAAAGCCACATGTCAAATTTCATTCCCGTAGCTCTGATAGTTTTCGAGTTATCGTGTTCACAGACAGACAGACATAATTCCAAAATTGTGTTTTTCGGAATCAGGGAGGTCTAAAACGTGGAGATTCGTCAAAATCTCGAGTTCGAATTTTTTGACGATTACAATACTTTCTCTTCGTATACTTCGTATACGAGAAAGTAAAAATAGCTTAAAAAATTGTCTTTGATCCAATTAAAGAAACTGGATACCTAGTTTTGACCACTGGTCACCTAAATTGGGCCACCAATTTCTTTAAGCAGTATTAAAATAAAAAAAATCTTATTCTCAAATTCACACGCAATGCATTTACCCCAAGTATGACATGTTATGCACTTTATCATTTCACCCTTTCTTATCTCACAAATGATACGTATCCGTAGTTTTTGTTCTGATTCAGCATATGATGGCTTTTAGTGTCCTTTTATTGCTTTTTGCTTTTAGTTGTTCTACCTCAAATTAATGAAGACTACTAATGATGATAACTACTTTCTGAATTAAAAGTGTACTTCAAAAAAATTTTTTAAAGGGAATGACAAGTAAAAATAAATCCGGCCTAGAATCTTTATCAAGGGTCGCCTTCAGGCAAGGATACACACAAGGAATTTTTCTGTGAGGGACTTGACTGACGTCCAAAAATTGACCCCTCGTACCCAAAAATCCCGAGTGGTCCAGAGAGTCTAGTAGTAAAAATTAGTAGCACAAAAATAAGAAATTAAATTATCAAAAAACACTAAGCTATTCCTGTACTTTAAGATAGTAACCTAATTCGTTTAAACAATCAAATTTAGGCAACAGTGTGTTGTCCAAACTAGGCAACTTTTGAACAACAAAATTTTCCCTGACTTTATTTTTAAACTATTGTAACAAAATTATTACAATAAATTGTGGCCACACAAATTTCCTATCTGAGGATAGGGTAATATATTTTTCCGACATACTTTTAAAATAGCGTAAGGATTTTTGTCTTTTCCTAAAATATCTAATTGATGATACCTAACTTGTTCTCTAATTATAACCACGTAGCTCTTTCCCGTAAAAATAATTTCATACACCCCATTTACATCGTTACAACATAATTTGCCTATTTTACTACGGCACATGATATTCCATAGAATTGCAACTATGATACCGGTTCAATGTAAGCGTACCGGTCCAAATTCGGCTCGTCCCCCGTATTTTAGTTTTCCAATACATGGGTAGGGGGCTGAAAAGCATAAATACCACTTCAATCCATTAATCCTTCTCCATCTAAAGATTTAAATCTAGTTGCCAAAATATATTTGAAAATATTTCAAAATTCTTTTCGAACGGCTTCCTTTCACTGCAGTTCTGTTCGAATCGCAATCAAATAAATATGAAATGCTTGTCTGAGAAGAGATGAGAGCTTCTCTTCTCTCATCCCTCTTCTTCATTCAACAGGTGCTGGCGTGCCCTCCCTAGCGCCTCTCAAAGGATGCGCAGACCCCAAAAGAAAAAAGAAAAGAAGGGGTCTTTCTTTCTGTCGAGAGCGTCTTCCTTTTTTCACACACCCCTTCTCTTATCAGATCGATGCCATAATTCAAATGGGACTTTGTGGAGAGCATTCTATAAATAGATTCGAATCTTTTTCTTCAGGGGTGCTGTCGCGGTTCCCATGGCAACTCCCTCCCCTCTATCTCCGGGGTCTCCCGGAATGGGACTTCCGCTCTCCGAGTTCTTTTCCCGGACAGACCACTTCCCTTTTTTCACTACTCGAGATTTAGTTTAGATTTCAATTTCCTCTGGAGGTCTCTCGACCCAATTTTAGAATGGCATCTCTCGGTTCTCGACATCCCCCCCTTCCGAACCTAGACCCTATTGATCATGCTTTTTTCTGTTGTCATGATAATAAAATATTTCAAGGTCGCCTCGCTCCACGAGTGAAATCTAGATCGGGAAATCTTATTCAAGTGAAGGTTGAAAATTTATGCGAGAACGTCTCGTCAGCAGATTGAGTGATAATCTATGATCTATCCCTTTTCACCTTCTCGTATACGAAGAGAAAGTATTATAATCGGAAACAATTCGCCCTTCAAATTTGGATGAATCTGCACATTTTAGACCTCCCTACGTCCAAAAGACACAATTTAGTTTAGTTACATTAACTTCCAGTTTCGAAACAACACAAGGGCTATTTTGGACGGACTTGGTCATTTTGAACAGCGGTCAGATGAAGAACTATATGTTCTAGTGGCAGCAACTATTTGTTCTAGAATTATTTGAATATGTTTCAGACTGAATAGTGAAACAAAATAACTTATTCATTGAACACTTGATTTTTAAATAAGACTGATATTGTGAAATATCTTGAACAGATAGAATTGCTTTTATGTATAAGTTGTTGTTTTGATCGTGCTTAAGTTTACTTTATTATTCATTCATTATTGATATTTTTCATTTTCAATTCTGTACATTTCTGGAAATTGTAAATTGTTTTGTGAATTTTGTTTCTCAATAAAGTGGTTCGGGCTTTTGGTTGTGGGGGGCACCGGCTCTGGTTGTGGTGTTCATGCTTTATTCATCTTGTGCCCATTTAAAACCGATGAGATGACTCTAGTCATAGCTATCGGGGGTTCAGGGTCTCGTTAGGTGAGATGAAGAGGATGACACCCAATCTGACAGCCCCTTTCCAAGCTTCAGCACCACACCTGCGTAACTAAACATTAATTTTTACGGGCTTAAAAATTATTAGTTTTTTCCATCATTCATCGCTGATATATTTTTTATCAATAATGTTTTCCATTTAAAATATGATATGGCTATTTTTCATTTCAGGTCTTCAAAGAAGCATTATAGCCCGAAACATTTTGCTTTTCATAATTGTATTACTACATCATTTACGAAGTGTGAAATTTTGATCAATTTGCAATTTGTCTCTTTAATATTTTTAGTATTTAGTTTAGTAACCCCCCCCCCGTTTAGAGGCAACACGAGGGCTATTTTGGGACGGACCTAGCAATTTTGAAACGCGGTCAGATGACGAGGACGACGCCTCTGCTGGCAGCCCCTTTTCAAGCTTCCATACCAGCGGGAAGACATTTTGCCCCAACATATGATTAAACGTGCAACAGGCCCACATACACGGCGGATACTTAGAGGAATCAGGTTTCAAACCTAGAAGCCTCAGGCCCGGAGACGAGATCTTACCACTGGGCCACCGCGGCCCTTCCGAAAAACGCGTCAATGGAATTATTTCTGTCTGTCTCTGAACACGATAACTCAAAAACTTATTGAGCTACACGGATGAAATGTGGTATATATTCTTAACACAAAATATGTGGATTTCTATCGAATTTTGATCAAATTCTGTACAAGGGAAGCTCGATCTGTCTCATCGAGTGAAAGTGGCCAAGATCATTCAAACCGTTAAATAGCAGAAGGACAAAATTTGGTGTATAGTTTTGAAATCGAAATTATAGATCTGCATCCGAGTTTGGACCAAATCCGTCAACAGGTTGACCGTCTCTCGGCCTGTGCATCTGTGTGTTATGTGAACACAATACTTCGAGAACACAACGACTTTGGTAAACAAAATCGGGTATATGATCTTGAAACCAAACTTGTAGATCCATATCAAATTTCTGTTTCAGTCGGCCAAAAATAAGCCTTTAAAATGCATACTCTGTTCTCTTCATCATACTAAGAAGGATAAAACATGCAATATTGTGGCACTACGCAGCAGTCGAAAGGCGGTGGAACTCCCGCTTATGCCTTTCATGCCATATTGTGGCACTACGCAGGAGTCGAAAGATGGGGGGCACACCCGCTTATGCCTTTCATGCCTGTGTGGCGCTCGCAGGCAGTCGAAAGACGGGGCACTCCCGGTATGCCTTGAATGCCATAGTTGTGCCGGCACTATGCAGCACGTCGAAAGACGGGGTACTCCCAATATGCCTGAATGCCATGTTGTGGCACTACGCAGCAGTCGAAGACGGGGGCACTCGATATATGCCTTTCATGCCATAATATGTCACGCTTCAATCGAAACGCAAGCACTCCCTGATTATGCCTTCGTATGCCATTATTGCTGGCACTACGCAGCAGTCGAAAGACGGGGGGGACTCCCGATTATACTTTTCATGCCATATTTCGTAGCACTCTGCAGCAATCAAAGATGCGGGGCAACTCCGATTATGCCTTGAAAATGATATTGTCGCACTATGCAGCAGTAGAAAGACGGGGCACTCCGATTAGCCTTCATGGCCATATTGTGGCGCTACGCCAGCAGTCGAAAGACGGGGCACTCCGATTATGCCTTGAATGCCATATTGTGGCTCTATGCAGCAGTCGAAAGACGGGGGCTACTCCCAATTATGCCTTGAATGCCATGTTGTGGCACTACGCAGCAGTCGAAAGACGGGGGGCACTCCCGATTATGCCTTGCATGCCATATTGTGGCACTACGCAGCAGTCGAAAGACGGGGACTCGATTATGCCTTCATGCCATATTGTGCACTACGCAGCAATCGAAAGACGGGGGCTACCTCCCACATGTTGCACAGATGCTCGTGTTGTGCACTACGCAGCAGTCGAAAGATGGAGGGTACCGTCGCGATTATGCCTTTCATGCCAGCATATTGTGCACTTACGCAGCAGTCGAAAGACATGGGCACTCCCGATTATGCCTTTCATGCCATATTGTGGCACTAGCGCAGCAATCGAAAGACGGGGGCACACCTGGATTATGCCTTTCATGCCATATTATGGCACTGCAAGCAGTCAGACGGGGGCTACTCCCGCTTATACCTTTCCCCGTTCTTTCATTAAGAAGGTAATAAAATCAAATAAGTGGGACCCAAATATAGCCCACTAAGCTATTAATTTTAATCAGAGGGCTAATTCATTGTGCAAATTTATCTAAAAATAAGTCAATCTAATATCTGGACTGTTATCGAATATATACTCAATGCAACTTAGAACAAACACACAACCTTTCTTTTGAGACTGCAAAATCTTTTCCTTTCTAAAAAAACGTGTTCTAATATCGCCCATTATATGATCCTAATATCTCCCACTTCATGTCTCTAATATCGTCCATTTATATCTTCTAATACCACCTATGTTGAAATGATCAAACTTATGATAAGACGATCATACTTTCTTCATTAAACATGTGAAAATAAGACAGGAGAACAAAATTGGAAGTGATACAAGGCAGCTTTTTCCGTACTTTTAGAAATATAAGTTAAAGTATTCTTTTAACTTTTCCCACAATAATAAAACATTAAAATAAAAAAAGAATTTCTAGAAGCATTGTCAGGTGATACGACATCACGTATGCATTTTAAAGGTAATTTTTTAAATATAGTATCCCATCAAAAGGGCTACAGCGATAATTTGAATACCCAAGGGCTATATGGGGAGAAACCTGCAGGGTGATATCAGGAACAAGCTAACCCTCAACATGGCGACTCTCCTTCGAATCGGATCACAGACAAAAAAACAAACTACATCGAAATGTAGCCAATTACCGAGTCACTATCACTCCCTCAAATGATATAACATTGCGACTTTGAACTCTACTTGATTACACCTAGTAATGAAACACGATTATTAATTAATCTGACATGAAAATCATCAAAATTCTCGAAAAAGAAAAAAACAACACAGGTACAAATGGCTTCCTCATACAACTACTGAAGGGGGGGAGATTTGTATTTCCGGTAGTGTATTGTATTTATTGTATTTGTATTTCCACCATACCACTTCAAAATTAAGAAGAAACCAGTAGTGGACGATATTAGGAAGGTAGGCGATATTCGGGCCTTGTACGCTTACTTGTGGCGGAACCGGCCTTGCCTAAGAATCATATGAGACAAGGTGATCACTCCCTCTGGTTACTTTCTATATGGAAATCTAGAGTTTTGCAATGTCAAAAAATTTGATCTTGAGATTCACGACCCTCCCACACTTCACGGTCAAATTTATGGTCGCATAGTGCCGAAACCTGTTGTCTGTTGAAAATGCCGTGAAAATTTTAGAGTGTTCGAGTCGAACGTTTGAAAATGCAGTTTCATGTTAATCCAATTTGACTGAAGGGCCAAAAAATTGGAAAGCTACAGATGTGATAGCGTCTCTACTAGAAGAAATCCGAACTGAGAGGAACACTAAAGGACTAGGGAAATCGAACCTAGAGAACACTAGAGGAAATTGAACTAGAGAGGAACACTGGAGTGACTAGAAGAGAATCGAACTAGAGGAACACTAGAGGAGCTAGAGGCACCTAGAGGACTAGAGGAACACTAGAGGACTAGAGGAAATACTAGACCTAGAGGAACACTAGGAAGAGAACTAGAGGACTGATGAAATCGAACTAACATTGGAAGCAGAGGAAATCGAACTAGAGGAACATAGAGGACTAGGAGAACGAAACTAGAGGAACACTAGAGAGAGGAGAGAAAATCGAACTAGAAGGACTAGAGGAAAACTAGAAGGACTAGAGGAAGGCTAGAGGACTAGAGGAATCGAAATCTAGAGGAACACTAGAAGACTAGAGAAATGCTAGAGGAACACTGAGGACTAGAGAAATTGAAACTAGATGAAACTAGAGGACTAGAAGAAATCGAATTAAGAGGAAACACTAGAGACTAGAGGAAACCGAAGAAGGTGATGAGGGGAAGTAAAATAGGGACTGTAGTGCCGAGGTGATGGTTTACGAGGAGCGGACTTGGAATGTCCTACCTAAATGGATAGGCTGAAAATGGAATAGTGTGGAGTGCCACCACGCCATTTGTGGGGAGTATGGATAGTGAATGTCAGTTTTAGACCTCCTTTCCTGAAATAATATTTTTAGAGTTGTGTCTCCGTGAACACGACAACTCAAAGTGGGACGAGCTGGGAAGAATGAGTTTGTATGCGGACGAAGCTCTGTATTTGGTTCTTGCACGAGGGTTGTAGATTTCTATCAAATTCTCTCATGTTTCAAACTGTCTGTTTGTTAATGGTCATGCATCAGATACACGATCCATAAAAGCTAGAAGAATTGAATATACATTTCATTAGCGTAATTGTAGATCTGAATCAAAGAACTAATTCAGATCAATGGTTAATCAAATCAACGATCTTATCGTTCTCTATCCACTATTTAAAATCTTTCAGTTATAGATGTTATAGATCTTAAATCAAGCATATGACTGCGGTCTATTCTGGTACTACCCGTTGGGAGAGATGTCCACCACACATTAACAACGGAAAAGTGACGTCTCTGAGAAACTACAAGAATACCTTAATATCTTAAATCTCGCCTTGCATATTGCGTGCATCAATTTGCATTTGTGACTTATAAACTAAATTTAACCATTAATTAGCTTTATAATTTGACACAAAATTGCGTGAGAATCCATAACTCTCAAGTATTCTATGTCTTCTGGGATGAATGGAAACGACAGCCCCTTTCCAAAACAGGAGGGGTCATCTTTCAGATAGCAATACCCTACTGAGTGTGGCACCACGAAAGGGGATGAGTTCTAAGTTTCATATGAAGGAACTTCGCCCTGGGGTTACATAAATGGGGAGGCACGGTCCTCCTCCAGTGATAGTACGTACCTCCTACCGGAGGGGTAGGCGTGAGCTGTGTTGGCCATTAGGACGCAACCTCAGTACTCGTTTCTATTTCAACGACTGTCAATCAGATTTCCGCATGCCTAGGCAGGTCAGGGTGACTGTATACTATGGACATCGATAGCAGAAAATGGGTGCTTAATGTGTCTTCATAGTGACTTGCCGAGAAAAGACAGCAATTCTTGATGCGTCAGAATAAATGAATCAAATCCATACAACTACGTGAAGGACGCTAATTTTGATGCGTCACTAGTAATATTTGTGTATGTTGCTAAATATGAACGTTTAGTGTGTGCTGTGTCTGTTTTCATGATAAATGTTGTTTATGCAGATTCGGATCATAGAGTGTTTAAAAGAACACGTTCATACATATCAACACCCTGATACAAAGAGAGGTAAATGGGCTTATACATGTGCCCACTAAAGTCCTTACCACCCTTTTAACCACCGAATGGCTGCAGCTATCTTCATAAGAGTGGTGTCTAGGTATGGTAAAGTGACTATGCGCTTCGGATGCATCCTTACAGCGCCACCTGGTAGAAAACGGTGGAGTTGCGTTATTATCTCTAAAACAGGTCACGAGATAGGAAAAAAGCGAGTTACAAAGTTGTAGAACATTATCCTTGTGGACTTAAATGCTTAGAACAGAACGCTTAAAACACGTATTTGTTTGTTCGCGTTCCTGGCACGTGACAAAACATTCTTGAGAAAGAAGGAAAACAACTAATTATCACAAGATACCTTTATTTTCGATGTTCAAACTTCTCTCCATCAGCTGCAATGCACATCTGGACCTTTCTTGAACTTCGTTGTATAGGTGTAGATGGCGGGTGTCACGTTGTCACAAGCATACGTAATGCGCCGTTGAAAG
>BGPR01000184.1:740326-754216 GCA_013235015.1 Araneus ventricosus
ACTATGAATCACACTTAAACAATTAGTTGTTGCCTCTGGAACCATTAGTTGTTACCACTATGAATCACACTTGAACAATTAGCTGTTGCCACTAGAACCATTAGATGTTGACACTATGAATCTGATTTGAACATCTGTCCGCGTTTCAAAATGACGAGATCCGTCCCAAAATAGCCTTCGTCTTGTTTCAGAACGGGACATTAATATCACTAAAACTAAAACTGAACTAAGCTACGGACTCTACGAGGGGGACGAAACCATTGTAAGAAAGCTTTTAATTTCCTTCCAAAAATGTCAATCGGAAGATATTTTTAGTATCCATCCCGCTACATTTCCTTTAATAAGTCCCCTCTCCTGTAATCATATTCCCCCTGTTCCAAGCCACTCCAAAAGAAGGCTGCGAGCATCCAATTACCAACTTCTCGCAAATGAGATTCGAGAGTCATAATTGCACCCCTCGCCCTAATTATTTCACTGCCGGAAAAGAAGAAAAGTTCCCCATGATCGCCTTTCCATTTCTTTGCAAACACCGCATCCACTCACTTTTTCCTTACCTTTCGTCGCGTTTCAGTAATAGAAATATTCCTTCACCAGCGAGCGGAAATCATTTTGTTCGCAAAAATTTGCGTGCAAAAGGTTTTGTTTCTTTGTGTTGATTTGCGGAAATGTGTGGGTGTTCTGGAACTATGTTTGTAACTGTGTTTGTATGAATAGCTCTGCAGAAGTCATTAAGATGCTTTCACTTTGTATTTTTTCTTCAATATTTGTTTCGGAGGAAGTATTTTTAACTTCAAGAATAATTTTCCTTTTGAAGAGAATCTTTATTAAATATCTTCTCATCAGTGAGAGGAGGGGTGCATTTTTAATTCACGTTCTCCACTTTTTATCAAACGAATAACTATCCACACTCATCTTGTGATTATGTCTTCTTTCTGTTTATTTGTGTGACTTTTGCTTTTAATTTGAGAACGCAACTTTTAAAAATCTGAGTATACTTTCTTTCAGATTATTTTTGCCATCATTTCAAAGAGATATTCGTAACGTTGACTGAAGTATGATTTCTACGCCAAAGCGAAACATAGAAAGAATCCTTTGAGCTTCAAATGAAAGAATGAGATAAATCGAGAAAGAAATCCTGATTTTCTCTGATCGCATATTTCTTCTGTGACCATCTGCATTTAATGTAGACTGCGGAGCGCCAAACACAATATTTTATTTCTTTGTAATATTGTTACAAACATGGAAAGTCGCTTCCCAGCAATGTGACTCTTATGGTTGGGAAGAGAGCTTTACAGGGATAAGTATGGGATGGCTAGCAGCATCCACGTCTGGTTCCCGGACCTTGGCGACAAATTTGGCGACGAAATATGGGATCTCAAAGGTGCTGGAATCTTCTCGATATTTCTATTAGGAGAGAAGATACAATAGCCCCGACAATAGATGACTGTTCCAATTCCCGAGTCTCTCCGCAGTTCTGGAAACCTGTTGCTACGTTGTCAATGCCCTAACGGTTGTTTAGATTTTTTTGGCGGGATGAGGCTATGCATTCTAATTTTTGACCTTGTTTTTATTTTTAGACTACAAAGTTTCATTCCTTTTCCTCACCCATTGGCCGTTTGTACCCTGTATAGGACATAAAGTAATTTTTAACTTGAGCAGTTTTACTCAAAAAAACATTCTGTAATTGATAATTTAATAGTCCCTTTTACGCGTGACGTGCATTACCGTTGACTAACGGAATTTATTCCTTTCTATCTCAGAAATAATAATAATAATTATTATTAATTTATGTATTTTTAATTCTATGTTCGGTACAGTTTTTATTTGTGTTTTGTGTGTCGTTTGATGTGTAGTGTTGTTTGTGTGTGTTTTGTTTTTATACTATGGGATTTCAATGTTTGACTTATTTATATTTCTGATTTTTACTGCGTTTATTTGTTTGTTTCTTTTTCAACACTTATCTATTTTTTTTATATATTTTTACTGTTCCTTGCTTGCCCGAGCAGTAAATCAAGCTATTTTCTCCCCATCGAGGTGGGTCGAACCATGTTTACACTCCCAGCTCTCTTGTATTTAAAATTACTGCCCCTGTTCGTGCAATGCCTGTATCATCTTATTGTACCCAATAAATCCCGTCCTCCACATGCTGGTGGAGCGGCTCTCTGCCCGCTGGTCCTCTACCGGCCTTGCACCCTTCTTGGGTAGGCCGGGCCAGAGTGGGTATTATTACGCCACGAATGTGCTAGATCATTCCATGTGACGTTACGGCCTGCAGGGGAAAACTATATAAGGAGAGCGCTTGGACGACGGTGGTTGTTGTTGATCGACCAGGATCGCCTTGGAGCGTGAACGTCTTTGGAGTCCTATCCGATGTGCGAGCTAGTAAGCTGGTGAGGTGAGCGCTATTGAAAGTGCAGTTATTGTCGTTGCTAGTTATTTGCTGACTGTTTGTGTTGTTAAATGTCAAAGTGCTGAACTGTTATTACCTGTGAATTGTTGTCTGTTTACATTGGTAATCTGTGCATGTGCTACGTGTTTTCCTGCTAATTTGTAAATAAACCTTCATTCTCCATTATCCTGCGTGTTGGACTGTTTACACCATACACCCACAGTAAGACTTTTGCATCAATATATTATATACATTGCACCAGTAGAGCTAACTTTGCACTATTATAAACAGTGGCGTAGTTGCAAAATAAGGAGTGCTGGGACTCTCTAAAACAGTAGTCGAACCCTCAACCCAGGGTAACAAAAATCGCGCTGTTTTAAGGACGTTTTCACAATTTTTGTTACTTAATTTTCGTGTAAAAAAGCAGGACCGGAAAGACGTACCGGGTCTACTATACCCCTGAATATAAAATTTATACTGAAAATTGAAGTAGGGGCCAACTATTTAGGGGTGCGGGATGGCGATTTAACTCTATCGATACTCAACCGTCCCATACGTCCTTTCAAGCAAAAGACGACAGCCGTCCGAAACATCCGAATGTCACTCTGAAATTTCCACCCCCTTTCGTTAAATGTGATTGATTTCACACCCGCGGCGCGTTCTTTCTTCGTTAGAGTGGCTCGCCCAGATGTGTTTGGGGAAGAGGAGCGTTTTCTTACAATTCGGACAATGCCAGGTGTCATTGTGGTTTTTGAGGGGGAAGGTGAATTTCCAAGATCTTTGATAGAGGAGCGCGGACGCTCCCGTACTTTGAGGTCCCTTTATTTGAATGGCCTTAGGAATCAGAGGGTTAATTTGTTGGTAACACTGACAAGTGTATTTCATTCTTTAAAGGGATATAAGAATCATTCAGGACGTTGCAAAAGGAAGAAAACATTGAGCCAGCTTTGTAATGAAAATTTTAGCGTTGAAAAATCAGTCTCTGCTGATGAAAGTACAGTTCTGAAAGAAAGTGCATTTCTGTGTGAAAGATAATAAACTTAAATTTAATTCTGTTCCTTTGAATGCCGAATGTACTTTTTAGTTAAGTTGTAATTAATGTTTTCTGGTGTGGGGTATCTTCGGAACGAAAAGAAGTGTTTGTTTACAGCATAGAAATTAATGTAACAAAGTAACCCTTTGGATTTATTTTTGACATATTAACTACTAATAAAAAATGATGATGCTCTAGACACTCCCAGTTTGTGTAAGAGGGTGTTAGGGTCTCATATGTATTTGGAATATTCTCTAGAAACCCTAAAAGCTTGCCTTAATCCCATTTCACCATGTGAGTGTGCTCTTAAACATGCAAAAACCGTTTTTGGTATCTACAAGAGAACAATTTTTTATAAAAGAAAGCAATTTCATTTAGGGAAACCTGGTAGGCAGCTGGTTTTCTCCAATGAGGAGAAAAGACCGTTGCATCTTTTATAGTCAACTTGAGTGATTTTTGTTTTACTGTCAATGGTTCAGATCTTAAAATGAGAGCTTGTCTTACTATGAAAAGTGTGTAAAAAGTTAGAGAGAAATACATATAGCATTTTAGATAAATACATGTAAATAATCTCGAAATTTATTTTGAGGTCATGAACATTGCTGCAAAACCCCGGATTGCGGTAACGCAAAATTTTTTTCTAATGCTACATTCTTGAAACTTTAGAAAAAAAGTTAAGTTAAAGTTTTATATGTCAAAAAAATAATTTCTTCTTCAAAAAAAATTTATTTCTTCAAAAAAATTTTTATTACCAAATTTATTTCAAAAATGAGTATTATACATGTAGCTGATCATAAATATGTAAGGAAAAAAAAATTGGCATTTTTTATTTTCAAGAAATGTGTAGTTTCACAGAGAAACCAATGAACGGTAGCGGGCTATTTTCCCTCCGAATAAGTTAACATCGAAATCCAATTTAAATTTCGTATTTAATTTATAAGTATACGCGAGTATTCAGGATATTCAACCTTCATAAAATTCAATATTATTTTCGAAGATTCACTTTTAAAAAATATCAATTTGTACATCATTTTGTTTCTCTTGGATATCAAAAACAATTTAGCTCTTGCAATGCTAACATCTCTCTGAATACTAACGGTATTGAACTGGAATTTTTATATAAGTTGGCCTATATATCTGGCTCTTAAGTTATGAAAGAAAAATTGCGCTACGTTTCGCCCATGCGCAGTAAAAAATGGTCAATGTGTGGTTCCACTGCGAAACCAATGAACGCGAAAGGATTATGGGACGAGGCGCCATCGTCAAACCTTTGACGATGGCGCCTCGTCCCTCGGACCCTCCACCCTCGGACCTTTCCACGGGATGGAGCGGAGGAGAAAGGAATGGGGAACTTCAGCATTTTTTAAAAACACATGAAAGCCATCAGTTTTTGTAGAAAAAATCATTCTAATTTCAAATATGGAAGTGAAATTTTACAGAAAAATTTATTTATTTAAATATTGAGAGCGAAAGATGCACTGAAATAGCAGGAATCATGATGCAATCCGAAACGCACTCTCATTGGCCGAGTAGATTCTGACGTCGAGGGTGCCTTCCTTCGCATGCTTCTCTTTCGCTAGTTCTGTATTCTGCTTTGAATCAAGGCGTTTGTACCAGCTAACATTTTAAAAGTGAAGTTTTTAGCTTTTCTACTATACAGCGTTCAATTTCACAATGGATATTGGTTTTGTACAAGCTAAATCGGATAATTTGAGACTCTTCCGCGAATCGTATCGTCAGCCCTTTATTTGAAAATGCCTTGGAAGAATGTGTATCTCTCTGAATGCAACAGATTTTCCAATAAACAGCACTCATATGTGACACAGTATTTTGTAGTATTTTTATGGATCTCTTTGAAAGCTTCGGAACAAAGCAAGCTACTCACTTTCTATCAGTAAAGTCCTGATCGCTTACTTATTTTATTACAAGGGAAGGAACACAAATGTTTTGTCAGTACATGTGTCTGTAATTATTCAATTCCGACAAAGAAACTGGACACAAAACGCCGGTTCGTAAATTATCTCATAAGAAAAGTTGTTTTGATCTGCCCTTCAGTTACCGGAACAGGGCTCTATACTATACAGAAAAGGATTCGCCTCAGGAAAAACGGATAGGTTTTCGAAACCATCAAGCAACAATAAATTGCAGAGGGGCCCTCGGGCATTCCGAGAAGAAGCTGCGATTTCTGTTGCACAAGCAAGAACGAAAAGATAAGAACCTGATTTTGCATGATGTATTAAATTTCGTATGCCTGCAGAAAAAAAAAACAGGAATTTATTTATTTGAGAAGTTCCGTTCAAAATAATTTCAGGTACGGCATTTTTTTAAAAACACACCTGTGCCTTTTAAAAATTAATTTTATTTTATATAGTTTTATTCTACTACGCTTTATTTTACTATATAAATTATTTCCTTTGTACTATTATTAATTTTAAATACTAGTTTATACTAATTAATATAAAATCTGGTAAAAATAACTTATATAAAGAAATACACTAAAAAATTACAAATGATAAAACTGTAACCACTTTCGTAAATTGCAAAAAAAAGAGAAAAGATACGAACAAAGTATCTGTAAGTAGTAAGCCTTCTTTACTGAAAAGTAAGTTTTTTTCATTCATTATGTTAGTTAATTTTTGAATTATATAAAAAAAACTATATAAATTTATAACAATATTCAAACCAGACCAAATGCGACTGATGTAGGAATTTAAGTGCTGCCATCAACAAACTTGAGATGCACGATGAGATAAATTTATCCCACCTTTTCTCAACTATAATAATTGATGAGCAAACTACTTTTGAAGACTAATTTTGATTTTAATGCATTCATTGAATATAAAGAATTTATTTTGAATCAAAAGTTAATTCTGCTAATTATTTTGTTGAACTACAAATGAAAACGTATTTTATTATAAAAAAAGTCGTGAATTTAAACTAATTTTTAAGATATTCTTGTTAATTTTCAATAGTACTGGTAATTTTTAAAAAAATACAAGTAACATTCGAATATCCACTGAAAAAATCTATGCTATAAATTAACATAAGCAAGTTTTTTTTGAAAAAAGATTCTTAAAGAAGGTGGGATCTTCTATATTTTTACCCTTTGAGGGGCAATGGCCTCTCAAAGGGCAAAAAAATAAATTCCATGTAATCAAATGGGAAAAAACTAATTAACTTTAACTATTTGCTTTAAGATATCTTAATTTTTTGCTGCTAACCTCACCTTATACTTCTTTTAAAAACAAAAAAGATATCGAATTCTGAATTTACTGTGCTTCATGATATACAATTATAATAGGTATAATATAGATTAATAACTCACATCAAAATGATCTCCACATGTTGCACACACACAGCTGCCACACGATCTACTTGCTGATAATTCCGGATTTAGCTTCGGATCTCTCTTCATCGATTTACACCACTTTTTGCGAATAACATAATTTTTTGGCACATTGATAAATAATTTATCGGGTGCCGTTACAGTTGTATTACGACATTTAGGAACAATACAATACTTGTATCTTTCCGACATTATTTTATCTGATGCGATAGTCGGAAAGTATAGAAAAAAAAGAGAATCTCTATAGAGCGCGAACGGGAAGGAAGAGTCTTTCTCCCCGTCTGGCAATTTTGACGTCAGACCCGTTTCCCGCCAAAATGGATCGTTTTCCCCGCGTTTTCTGAGTGGCGAACTTTGATTGCAAATTTTTTAAAAAAAAAAACTGTCTAGAATTTTTTTTAAAAGTTATTGTTCGTTTCGAAGCATTTTAAATCGATTTAAAAAAATGAAAAAAAAAATGCTGAAGTTCCCCATTGTCCCACAGGACGGGGGTTTTGCGTCTCTCAGCCTAACCTCAGAAAAAAAATCGCAAAACAAGTTTAAGTCCTAACGTCGTAATTTTTGGTACCATTTTAGATTATTACTTTAGCTGTGATATACGTTAAAATTAGCATTAAATACTCATTTTGCTTTAATTTATATGAAAATATATATGAAAAATTTGCTTACCTTGAGAAATAATTTTCGAAAGCACTATTTTAATTCTTCTGAAATTTTAATAGCCAAAATACATAAATAAACTTTAAGATTAATAAAAAAAATACCAGAAAGACTAGTTAGAAGAAGAAGTAGTAAAATTTTAAAATGAAAACTGAGTGTAAAAAACCTCAAAGCAGGAAGGAACGCAAAGAAATCACTAGAAATATAACTTTTTAACTCTTTATAAAATGAATCATCACTCTCATCTGCTAATTGGATCATTTATCATACGAGCATATTCTTCCTCAGATAAATAACGCTTTCTCGCCATAATAAACTGAAGTCAAGGCTTTCCGAAATCCAAAGTAAAGTACTCGATTACGCGATGAGTAACTAAAATAACGCAACTAGACTGACGGTAAAACCCAAAAGGAACCCCACATAGAAGCGAAAAGAAATAAATAAAAGCATTATGTGAGATACAGAAACGCAAACCACGTGGAGAGTGAAACATCCCAGCTCTATTTGTTTACATTACGTTTTAGCTCCCCCCCCCCCACAACAGCTGATGAGAAAATACCAAATTAAGGCAGGAAGTGAACGAACTGAAGGTCAGGTTCCGATAATTATGTTCAGTTCAAAATAAATGGGCACAGGGTGCCATCTAGTGGTCTTTAAAAATGTTTCAGCTCAAAATGCATATATGCATCGCCCGGCTGTGGGAGACACCCTAAGCGTTGCATATATGCATCGCTCGTCCCGAAGGGGTTTAAACACGTTATAAACTCACCACTGCGCAATTGCTCATTCTCAGATGATGTAAAGTGTCCACTGAACCATGTGTTCGCTAGATTTCGAAAAGATTACACTCGAAAGGCGACGATGTCACATATGGTCGCTATAAGAAACTGTTGCGTGCCAGGGAATTGGGTAATTATTGAGTACGCTCAGCTACAATAATAAATAGTAACTATTTATTTACATTCTATATGGGGAGAGTGGAGGAAAAACCGGGCACCTGTGATTCTGGCGCTATCATTTTTCCTATCTAGCAGACAGATACTGAATTAAACTCTACTAGTTAAGAAAGAGGAACAGTCACAGTGGCGTGCTGTAGCATCTGTGAAGGTTTATTTGTTTTAAGACTTCGACTCTCTAATGTTCGTTTGATTTTAAACTATCCTTACTTAAAAATCATTGCATTGATAAAAACTATATTTAGTCCAGCTTATTATACATGTACTAAGGATTTACCTATACCCTAACAAACAATCAGGATTTACTCTAATAATTTCTCGGTTCTATTTCGCTTTCTCTAACCTCTGCACTCGGAGTAAAACCAGATACTCCAAGTGGCGTAAGACGGAGGCAGTCAGTATTAACGATTCCTCCAATCAAGATGATAAAAACACATCAGGCGTTGTTTGTTTATATTTTAATGATGCATTTTCTAATTTAAATAAAGGAGAACGGTTAATCCACTGTAACAACTGTTTTAGCTGTGCCCACGAAAGCTGCAGCGGCGCGGAGGAAAAAAACAACTGCATTACTTGCGAATTTTGCAACTAATATTCTTAAATTGTCATATAAAATAAAAATGATTGCAACTTTTCAATTAAAAATCGAGTTTTTCTAATTTCCCATAACGTTAACCCTTTATAACGCCATTTTTTCTAGTAGTGGTATAATAAAATAACTTAGGTATTGAGATTAATTTAAGAAAAGAAATTCATTTTGCTTATTGGGTGAAATTATTTTTTGTTAATTAATTTTATTAATTAATAATCGATTACCAAGTCAAGATACTTCGTTATGGTTTGGGAAAAGAAATTGGAACATCTAGAACTTTGTTTCATCTAAAACTTTGGCGAGAACTTACGCCAACCTTAAAGAATGCATTTAAAAATTGATGAAGTTGGTGGTAAGTATACTTACCATTGCCTTAGAAAGGGTTAACATGATGAATTGAAATCATTTTTAAAATGTGTCTGTTTCTGCCAGACGCATCTCGGACACTGTAGTGGTACTGCACACTGCGGACATGAGTAGTACATTATGATAAGTAGTTCATAGCTCTACATATGATCATACAGGATACCCACTTAAATAAAGGCCAAACCCACCTTAGCGTCATAACAACGACAGCTATAGTCATGAAGGTATAGGTCATAAGGTATAAGGTCATATCTAGGTATAGTGAAACTTCTATGCTCTATGCAATGAGCCAATTGCAGCGCCACCTAGTAGAAAACTTCGGAGTTAGCGTTCTTATCTCTAAAGCGGTATAAAATAGGGGGAAATGTCAATTACAAAGTTGTTGAGCGTTATCGATTTAGCACAAAACGGTACCTTCTGCACATTAATACGAAGAACAGAACGCTTAAAATTCACATTTCTTTGTTCTCATTTTCCAAAATTGTGACGTCACAAGGCATGGACAGAAGTAGAAAATTTTATTTTTAGGACAAAAAAATTACCCCATTATGCTTTTTCCTGTGGAAATAACTCAAACAGAAGGTGTATGCGACCTTACCGTTAACATTGCAGGACTTTCGATGACGTATTACTGTTGCTTGTGCTAGAGCACCATCTATATGCTAAAACGTGTGCAAAGTGAAATTCAAACAAGGACTCAAATCTATATTGTAGATGATGAAGAGCACTTTGAACACCGAAAATAAAGGTATCTTGTCATAGCTAATTTTTTTCTTTTTAAATCGTTTTATGACGTCACAGTTTCGGAAATCGAGGGGCAATCAAATGTGCATTTTAAGCATTCTGTTCTTCGTATTGATGTGCACAAGGTGTCTTTTTGTACTAAATCGATAACTTTCTACAACTTTGTAATTGACATTTCCCCTTACTTTATACCGTTTTAGAGATAGGAACGCTAACTCCGGGATTTGTCACTCGGTGGCTATTGGAGGCACTACATGTTAAACTGGGGAAGTTAATAACTAGAATTATATTTATATTTAATTATGAGAATATCACTGGGTGCAAAAAATATGAATCACAATACACTAAATTGCAGTACTTAAATGAGCAAGCACCTACCTTTGAGGTCACCTAAAAGATAATTAATTGGCCGAAGATGCAGGCATAGCTGAAAACATTATTACAATGCGTTGTCTTAGAACATAATAATTTACATATTAAAGAAAAACAAAGTTTTTAAATTTAAATATTTTTTATTTAACAATTTTTTATATTGAATTTATTACTGCCACAAATTAGACATATATAAAAATGATGCACACGACTGATCATATATTAGCCAAAATAAAAATTGTAGCTACACATCGATACATAAGCACTGAAGGCTTAAAAAATAGCAACTTAGGATACTAAGTAAAAAAACAACCTAACTTCAAAAAAAAACATATTGATGACTATTCTGTGCCACATAATAAAACGTCTTGAATTATTGAACACACTTTTTTAAATGATTTTATATTGACTTATATTCAAATATTCCCTTGAACACCAAGCTTTCTTAGCCTAGAATTATACTTGAAGATTTTTCTTCCACACTTTCATTTTTGCATCAGCAACTTTAGACATGGCACCACTCATTAAAAAAAACGGAAATGCTGAAAATGAAAAAACATACACAGCAGAATTTGTAGCGTAAAACAGGGAATTGAAGCACTAATTTACATCAATTTGCAGCACAAAATATTTCGATGTACGAGAGAAGTTGCAGATGTTAATACACGAATTACAGGCTTTGAAAGAGGTGATACGAACTCATTAATCAGGATCACTGATGAGAAAAAGTGTCCATGCCACCCAGTAGCAGAGTTTTTAAAACAAGGAAACAATCACTGCTTTTTTTATAAGAACCATAATAATTCACAGATTGTTCTGTAAATGCACTGTAGAACACACCTTCATTACATGTTAAACTTTCCATCACGGTTGTTTCGCATACTGTTTTCCTTAAAGGAATACCAACGTGAAATTACTTCAGCTTCAGATCCAAAAAAATTCAATGAAAAGTATTAACGGAAAAATAATTCCGGGGCAAGCCCCGAGAGGCCTAACGGCTCTCGTGCCTGCAGCTGCAAAAAGCACCAACCTCTCGTTTAGTCAAGCACAAAAAGAATTCAAATCACACAAAGGAAAACGCTTCCAATCAGAGACGCCAAAGCCAATTAACGCAAAAATTCATACGCGGAACAAGATGGCGAGTAAATAGTCCCGTTGAATAAATTTGATTTTTAATTTAATTAACTTGAAACATTAAATGAAAAGCCATCAAAAGTTAAGACAATTAATATTTAAGTCGATTACAAAGTAAATAATTAAGAAAAATTTAGATATTTAATAAAACTGTAAAAAATTACCGTTTAAATTTCAAAAGTTGCCAGAGATGCCGCACGAGCTGAAAGAAACTTTGGTGGCAAAGATTTAAATAATTAAAAATACTGATAAAACCGAAAAATGATGTAGATGCAATTTTTGCAATCTAACAGTGGCGTAGGTAGTGGTCTCATCCCATAGCGCATAGCACGTTATACTATACCTAAACACTACTTTCACGACTATAGCAGCCGTCATTCTGAAGTTAAGGGGCGTGGCCCTTATTTAAGTGGGCACCCTGTATAAGTAGTATGAGATGAATTATCATAAGTAGTCGTAGAATTATCAAAGTACATTCCATACGATGATTTTAAAAAACGTGTCTTTCTTTCAGACGGCATCTCTCATACGGTGGAGATCCTGGACACGGCGGGTTCGCACCACTTTCCCGCGATGCGCGAGCTGAGCATCCGGTCGGGTCGGGGCTTCCTCCTCGTCTACTCCGTCGACAGCCTGCAGTCCTTCCGGGAGGCGGCCCAGCTCTTCGCCCTCATACAGGACATCAGGGGTGAGGCATCTATCCGGCACATTCTGGTGCTGCATTTCAATGACGACACATTTTTTTTTCACTCCTTGCATTGCTTTAAATACAGGACGGCTGTAAGCATCTGCGCCATGCTTATTCAAACCAGTGGGAGTGGTCTCCCCTAAACTTTCTCGTATACTTCCCCAAAAGGTGTCATTTACCCTCCCCCAGCGCCGATAAAATTGCGAACCTTCTGTAACCCAGATTACCCACTAGTTTCTCTTAGCGCGCGTTCAGATAATCAATATCGCCAAACGTTCACCAAGACACAAAATGGCCTTGCGTCATAGTAAGAAAATTGAATATGCAATTTCAACGCCTTTTTTTTAACCGATTGAAACAAAAATTGGACACAGATCTACAATTAAGGTTAGAAAGCTACATACAAAATTTCAATTATCTAAGTCATTGTGTTCACAAGCATACAGACCAGCAGACAGTCATCCCTGTGACGGATGTCGCCTACAATTTGACCCAGACATACATTCTTGATGATAAAACTGTGTACAAAATTTTATCCACCTAGCTATTTAAGTTTGTGAGTTATAATGTTCACATGACCACAGACAGACAAACAGAATTCCCGCGAACGGATTTTCTCCAAAATTTGACAGAAACCTACAAATTATGTGTAAAAATCACATACCAAATTTCATCCCTGTAGCCCGAATAGTTTTGGGGTTATCGTGTTCACAGACAGACATAATTCCAAAATTGTGTTTTTCGGAATCAGAGAGGTCTGAAACGTGCAGATTTGTCAAAATCACGAGTTCGAATTTTTTGACGATTACAATACTTTCTCTTTGTATACTTCGTATACGAGAAAGTAAAAAGAGCATGTCCAGCCAGACATGACAGCTTGGGGTGAGGTAAAAAGTTGACCCCGGTGGCCAGAAGAGAGGAGCAGGAGGCGAGAGAAGAACATGAAATCTTTCTTCGTTTTATCTAAATGACAAAAGAGTGTTGTTGTTCTTCCGTTTAGGTTGCTTTACACCACTTGTTCATTCACAGTTCGAGTAAATACGTGTTAATATATTTGTATATTCTATATGTTAACCTAGAAACTTGGTGTCTGAATTATTATGCCAAACAGTCAATGGACCGTTTAAATTAACGCGGGAAAATTGATATTCCAGTCTACAAAGATCGTATCAAAGAGAGAGAACGCTGGTACTTTCCGAAGTCAGGTATCTTACACTGTGTCTCGGCACAAGGTTTGCACATTTCTAGGATAAGTAGTGTACACCTAGGCGACTCAGAATGGGTGGAAATGACATATTCTCACTCAAAGTACAAAAGGTCCTATGTCATATACATACAGGGTAGTAACAAAGGCTTTCTCTGATTATAAAAAAATATTGTAAAATTCCTATTATAATATGGTTGGTTGTATATACTTGTTTCGATATAGTGTAAACACGTTTATGAAGTTTTCAATAAAACCACCTACGTCAGTAAATTTCAATATGAGCACCTTTTGCAGCTCGAAGAATGTCAATGAGCTGATATGTACGACGAACTAGATCCACTTTTTATTCAGGCACAGTAGCTCACAAGAATGTCAATGAGCTTATATGCACGACGAATGAGAT
>BGPR01000184.1:765114-779266 GCA_013235015.1 Araneus ventricosus
TTTTTTTATTAGAACAGAAGAAAGTACAAATCCATATTTGAATATAATTTTGACATAAAGTTTATTCTTGCTTTTTTTATTAGAACAGAAAAAGAACAAATATTCTTTAATCATATATAAATTACTAACTTTCGAAATTCAGTTTATTCCTTCCTTTTTATTAAACCATATCCACTATCATCGAATGCACACTTATTGAGAATCGCGATATCGCTTCGTTTGAAGTCGAATGTTCGGAGACCAAAAGTCTCATTCTCATCCACGAGTACATCGATAACATTCGTGCTGAATTCATTCTTATCAAATAAAAACACCGAAATAGCAGTACTACATTTAAAGGAGCTTTTCGATTAGATTGCTAGAAAACGTTCGTTGAAGGCAAAAATTACAATCATGATTTTCAATCATCTTTTACTTTCGTTCATCATTGTAATACAGTTGAATCTCCTCGACATTCCAACCCTTACGTTACAGACTTTTTTAAAAATGATTTTAAAATGTTTTTTGTCCTTCATTTTTTGAATAAATCTTGGGAAAAATACTTTAAAAAATCCTATTTTGTTTTAAGTACGGTTTATGGCTAAAAAATAGTTCAAACCCATCGACAAAACTTGGTTTTAATTGAAAAAAAATCGCTTTGAAAAAATTTTATGATATCAAACACAGATGATTTTTAAGAACTAATAATATGAACAAGGAATTTTCGTCAAAATTACAGAATAAAATATGGTTTTCTCAAACGTACAAACAAAGCTAAAAAAATGCAGCCTCAGGTGAAAATCATCAATTTGTTTTTATTTTTTATCACAACTGACACTGCCATCTATATCTTGTAAATTGATTTAATAACATTTTCAGCATGTATTCTATTGGCATCAACAGTCATTATATTGATTTAATAACATTTTCAGCATGCATTCATTGGCATCAACAGTCATTAAATTGATTTAATAATATTTTCAGCATGTATTTTATTGGTATCAACAGTCATTTGAGCTTCAGTTTTATTTTCAAGAATTTTAGAGTCCAAAATTTGGTATGTTGCTTAAAGGCAAGACTAAGCCTTTCAGGGTTAAAGCATTCATTTGCAACAGCAAACAATTCTTTTTAATTTAAAATCGAAAGCGAAATTCAAACATAAAGCAGAGCTTTTAACGAACAGGAGCCCTCCGTAGATTTTTCTAAATCAGGTGCTTCATTTATTGATGATGTTCATTGATTCACTGATTGATATTTAAGCTCTACATATTGAAAACAGTAAAATTTAAATTCGATGACTGACTGCTATTTTAGATATTCTCTTCCCCGTAATCTGCATAGTTTTCTTATAGTTTTATACATAAATTTCTCTCATTCTACCTGCATGGTCTACACATTTTAAGTAGAAGTTATACCGAAAAGAATTAAAATTGATTTAACGCATCTTTTGGTTATTTAACAACAGGAGATTTTAAAATGAAAAATACAGATGGCGCCAAGTTGTTAATTGAACAATTCACTCGATACAAAAACTCTTATCGGAGAAGAAATTAGTTTATGACGAGGAGATTTAGGGCTTAGTTACGGAGATTCTACTGTACATGTTTCTTTTCTACAAGTATTTTTTATATGTGTATGAATGTGCTTCATCCATATTTAAAGGAGCCATCTATGTTCATTTTAGATACACCAAACACCCAAATACTTTTGATTTGCTTTAGCTTGTTTTTTCACCACATACCATGTGTTTTCATCATTGAATATTGTTGTCGCAAGATTTTTGTACAAAAATTAGTGTAAAATTTCATTCACTCGGAAAGGTGTTTATTTTCTCTGTGTACAACGAATATCGGTTTGTACCCTCAAGATGTCTCGGTTGTGACTCATTCATCCGAAGTCAAAGTGTCTCTGTGTCTCGATATTGTGTGAAAATAATTTGTTGTTTCATATGTGTTCGCACCAATTTACACTTCTCGAACGATTAAACGCAACTTTTTCTGATGAAAATAACTTTTCCTGTGAACGCTCGATTTTAAGATAGCGTGGACGGGATGCATTTTAACCCCTTAACTGTGTATTTTCTCCACTATCTAATTAAACGAACCCCTTATGCTTTGGGAATATGTTGTATTGATTCAACTAAAACTTGGTGCACACATGCGATTTGTGTCGGACAGTTAATTAGAGGCAAAATTCTGAAGAAAACAACTCTTAACGGATTGAAGTGCATTGGTAGCAGTTGGGCACTGTACACTTACCTCCTTCAGAGCGGAGGTGCCGGAAAAGGCATTAGCGACACTTCTGTTTAGCACTTTCCCCCAATATTGAAAAGTGATCGGAGCAGAGCCGGAGTTATGTGTGCAATATCCAACTGCTAGAAAAGTACTTTCGGCCACTTCTCCGACAGTTTGGATATTTAATAATTTGTCCAAGATAAATCGAACATGTACCGGCTATAAAAGTCCGTTGAGAGGTACTACCGCAAGGATTCACGTGGGGCAATTATTACGTATTCAAACAAAGTTCAAACTTCCTTTTGTATAGACGAGTTTTCTGTTTTGCTTATTTGTAGTAAAGTAGGACTTCCGCCTTGCCCATTAACTTCCGGTGATAATGCTAAGTCAATGGGAATCTTCAATATTTCAACACTTTGTTTGAAGATATTAATTAATGTTTAAAGTGAAATTTTTTCATTTTATGGCTTAAATAAAATATAGAGTTTGAAAATATTAAATTTCATGTTCCTATTACTATAGCTCCCAATGAAGTGTTAAAAATGAACAAAGGGGGTTAATGAAGTGTTAAAAACGAACGAAGGGGGTTAATGAAGTGTTAAAAACGAACAAAGGTGGTTAATAAAGTGTTAAAAATGAACAAAGGGTGTTAATGAAGTGTTAAAAATGAATAAAGGGGTTAATGAAGTGTTAAAAATGAACAAAGGGGGACCTAGGGTAAATTCATTTAACATGAATTAAATTACAAGAAATTCACAGATTATTTACATCGAAAAAAATATCTAAGATTTTAAATTGTAAGGTACTGTATTCATTCTTAAAGATCAATTCGAATGCTTCTTTTAAGTTTGAATAAACATTAGCGTTGTCTCTCATTCGTAATTGTTATTTTCCCTTCATTTTTCAGTGACAGTTTTTCAGAAAATTAATAAAAGCTGTTCGGATTATCCGAAACTTCGCATTCCTGGAGTTCGGATTCCCGGGGTTCTACTGTAAACAACTCAAAATCCTCAAATACTTTTCAATATAATTAAAGCTCTTGAAGTCTCCGCCTGCAAATTGAAAAGCAAGTAATTACGATTAGATGCAAAAAAGGAGTCTAAAACAAAAACTCAGAACCCTGCGTCTTCACGAAATAAATGGAAATCAATATCATACAAAGATAGCCAATAAAAAAATAAACTCAGTGTTAATCGAATAAACCCAAAAACAAACAAGGAATCCATTCTAGTCCACTTTTTCAAGGGTTAAGAACTATTCGAAATGGATTCAATAGTTCTTAGCCCTTGAAAAAGTGGACTAGAATGGATTCCTTGTTTGTTTTTGGTTTTATTCAATTAACTCCGAGTTTATTTTTATTTATTTATTTAGCTATCTTTGTATGATCTTGATTTTCATTGTTCTCTGTTTTTTGTTTTTCTGCTGCAATTACGCGCTACTTAAATCTTGAAATCATTTTATATAATTTTTCCCTAAATTTTATTGTTTATAAATAAAATATTTTTGGTTGTTTTCGTTGTTCTAGTTTAAAGTTTGTTTAAGTTAAGATTCTTTTTTAAATTTTTCTATTTTTTTTCTTGTTGATTGTTTTTAAGCTTCACGAAATAAAAATGCTTACAGCTGGAAAAGCATAGGATCCAGATTTTCATTTCGGTAACATTTGTGAGGGCGGCTAAAATCGAGCGTTCAATGCAGGGAAAGCAAAAACTCCACGTTGCTACTGACTTGTCAATAGATAATAAAACAGAAAACAAACATACGTCATTGACAATCAATAAGCAGAAGTGTCGAACTTCCATCGCTTGTCTGTCAAATATCTATTTTTGGAGGAAAAATTGTACAAGAAAACACTATTTTTATTTGTATCTTCGTGCCAAATGTAGTTGTAGCCAGACACAGCACTCAGACTGTTAGATCCTAAAATAAACCCTCGGAATAATCAGTCGCTCTCATGAACTTCTGGAAACCGTTGTCAATGAACAAAACTGTGATTCCGAAATCGTGTAACTCCATTGAAATCTTGAAATTTCAATGTTTTAAGCTGCTCTTTTTCTCATAAATCTGAATTCTATAAAACTTTTATACATAATCTTACCTTTAAAAGTGTAATTCAGTACTGTATAGACATTTATAGAATAAACTTTACTTATTCATAGCTTCAAATACATAAATAAATTAAAAGTTCTCTCATTTGTTTATTATAACCAATTCGTTTTACAAAATCATACATTTTAACAGACTTCCAAAGTTACTTTTCTTAAAAATACATCCTAAGCTTTGTATTAAGTTGGTATAAATATTTCATTATTATTTTCAGCCTTACATCAATATAATATAATTTCCTTTTTGTCACAAACATAATATTTATTTAAATGAAAATAATATTAGCCAAGGATTCTTATTCCTGAAGTCTTCCTGTGGAATATTATTCACTACAGCTTCCACATATTTTTTATCAATTTGATTGAAATTTGATAATGCGATTATTATGTAGTAATTGCAATTATTATTAATTTTGTATTATAACAGTAATTATTATGTATCTTCATTATGTATTAATTGTTCAAAGAAAAGTTCTATATAAAAAGTTGAATAGAGCTTCCAATAATGAAAAAAATACTTCAAATATTGTGATAAGTTATTAGTATTATGAGAAAAATTTACTGTCTGGTTACAAGAATAAAATTTCCATTGATGTTTATAAAAGTATTTATGTGCGTGTGAATGTGTCGATTCCGTGCGAAAGCATGGAATTCTATGCACCATTGATCTATATATATTTTTCATAAATGTTAAACAATGAACAAATGTGCTGAAATTGTTGTTACATGTTTATGTATGTGTTGTAAGCCTACTTGAAAAAATAAAGTGAATATTATCGAAGTTTTAAAATTTTGATTCATTTTCAAACATCATCATTGAACTTCGCGTGTATCATGCATGTAAAAATGGAATTTCGTAATTCACTACCTGACGTGCTAGAGCTTTAAACTTTTGTACACTTGTGTATTCTCTATGACTATCTGCATATGAATAGCTTAATTAAATTTTGGTTCCATACGAGTAGCGCCATCTAGTATAGAAAAAAGACGATGTCAATACGGTAATTTAATATTTTCAGATATTTATATCAGTTAATCGATTAATTTATTTAACTTTCGATTCCACCTGTTATTAAATATGAGCAAAAATAGATTTCAATATTAAATAATATTTATAATAATGAGTTATTAATTAAAGAATAAAAAGTAGAAAATTAAAATAAAAAATACTCCTTTTTAGTACACTAATAAAAGCGCATCTTTAACATCTATGTTATGAAATTTATTAAGAAATTTCTCGAACGAAAAACAAGCTTTCGAAAAGACATTTATCCGGAAAATAGCGTAGCTCGATTTGAGATCATTGCATAGAATGTGTCTCATGTAATATAAATGTAGTTAAATATTTGATGATTTTTAAATAGTTTTTAAAAAACTGCCATTTCGAAACTTCAATCGATCACGACCGTCTCCAGTATAGTTTTGATGGCAACAAAACTTTTTTTTCATTCAGCAAACATTTACTTTTCATTTACAATAAAACCAAGTAATTTCAATCAAAAGCAAGTAGTAGAATGTTTTTGCACTTTATCTTCAGAACAGTGAAATTAATTTTTTTATGAGAGAATTTCTTAAAAATTTGTCATCGGTCCATATTAAGGAAGGCGATTTCCAGGGTTTGACTACTGGTTTTCTAAACTGAATCATCCATTTGTTCAAGCACAATTAAAATAAAATTTTGTATTTGTAGTATTTTTAAAATAATATTTGTTTGATTTTCCAGTTCACACCAGCACACAATGTAGGAACACAAGAATGACATCTTACGCACTGTATCACTTCCTCTTGTCCCTATGTTTCCACCCAAATGCTATTAATAATGTGGGCCACCGGCCGAGTGCCTATAGATGGCGCTGCCATCACCAGTAACATCAGAGTACCAAGCTGCGCAGAAGAGAAGAAGAGAGAACACGAGACGAGTTGGAACGAGGCATCGAGAAGCGACGGTTGAGCATGATGTACGATAACATTCCTTAAACATAGATAGTTCAGCTATCGATAGTGCAGTCGATAGTTTTCCCAACTATCGAATGAAACTATCAATAGGTATTTTTCCAGTCGATAGTTTTCTCAACTATCGAATGAAACTATCAATAGGTGTTTTTCCAGTCGATAGTTTTCTCAACTATCGAATGAAACTATCAATAGGTATTTTTCCAGTCGATAGTTTTCTCAACTATCGAATTAAACTATCAATAGGTGTTTTTCCAGTCGATAGTTTAGAAACTATCGATAATTCCAGTCGATAGTTTTGAAACTATCGTTAGTATAGATAGTTACAGTCGATAGTTTTAAAACTATCGACTGAAAATGCGCCTATAGATAGTTTTGCCTGGGCTAAAACTATCGATATTCTATATAGTATCGATAGTTTTGCAACTATCGATAGTTTCAGTCGATAGTTGGGAAACCCGATACTATCGAACTAACTTCGATAATAGCGATAATCTATCGATGTTTAAGGAACACTAAGTGGCTAACGAAGCGCCATTCATATATGACGAAACAGAACTAATTTAATTGTACGTAGTTCCTCTAATGTAAATTTTGCTTCTTGAATAATGTAAACTTAATCCTGATAATATAGCCATTTAGTTAGACGAACTGTGTATTCATTTATGGAACCAACACTAAGCCCGATCAGCGCCCATAATAATACGTATCTTTAGTTTTGTTCTTTTTAACTTAACATTTGATGACTTTAGTTTTTTGTTTATTTCCTTGTTTTTGCTTTATAACTGTTTTCTGAGAAATTCTTGTAGTTCAATGTAATAATCCCATTGATTTCAACAATATAATTTAGGCAATTGTTTGTGGTCCAATCTAGGAACTTTTGTACTACAATAAAAAAATTCCGAACTTTACCTTTAAAGTATTTTATTAAAATTGTTACTGTAAATTTTATCCAAACAAATTTCCTATCTGAGACTATATTTCCTGCTTACTTTAAAACTGTGTAATGTCCTTTTGCTTTTTGTAAAAATAATTTATACCTAAATTACTTGTTCTGTGACCGTAACAACGCAGCGTTTCTTCTTAAGATTTCATGTACCACATTAACATCGTCACAATACAATTTGCCTATTTTATGGCCCAAATATTTAACAGAATTGAAGTTATGATAGCAATTAAATCAAGGCGCCGCGCCGCCGGTCTAAATTCGGCGAGTCGCCCATATCTTTAAATAAAATTAGACGCAGTTTTGAACTGCCCATTTATTAATAATTTAATAAATTATTAAACTTATTCAGTCGTAAAATATTTAAGTCATCGTTTATATGCTAATTAACTTAAACAGCATTAGTTAAAAGCTAGTGACGTATTCTTTATCTGAGGAAAGATTTTTCAAGCAAAGCCGTGCATCATTTTCCTTATTTTATTTTTGAAAACAGAATTAATGGGGAAGTAATTGTTTTGAAGGATTAAACATCATTCTTCTTGACAAAATTATTCTATTTAAAAGTTTTTTATGACAATTATTTTGACTGCAGAGCGATATTTTTCTTCATTTTAAAGCAAAAAAGTTCTTTGTGCTTTATTTAATTCAATCTCAGCTTAATCTATGATTAGTGACTATTAGCAGAAGCGGTGCTTACTTTTTATGAGGCATTAATATTTCTACCGCTGTTTCAAATGTGATAATTATTTACCTAATTAATTTCCATCTGGATTTATTAAATTATAATCTATCTTCTAGCTTCTGGCAAAGAAAAAAAATGCTTTTGCTTTTTTGAAAAACATCCAGTCGTTTAAAAGAAAGTTGATTAAAGATTTCCTTTTAAAGAAGAAGTAACATTTTAATCGTTTGGAGTTATTTTTAAAAAATTAATTTTCTTTTTTTTTTACTTTTCTTACTCATTAATCCAACACAACCAGCGGTTTTAATTTTCAGTTTTCGAATAATTAATATTCAGATGCTGGGAATAAATATCCATTTGTCTAACAATAAATACTAAATATTGTTTATTTCTAGCTAGTTGTAGTCATAAATGAAAAAAAATTCAATTCATATCTTTACTTATTTTATTCACTGTCTAAATAGTTAAAAGCACATACACCTAAAAAAAGAATTTTTTGGGGTAAGAATAAATCGTCTTCGTTCAAATAAAAGTCACTGAATCCAAAACTATAGTTTTCAGTTAAACTTCTTTAATTTTGAGTCGTTATGATAAATACCAAAAATTATTTTACAGATTTCTAGCCCCCTTCGTTTTTTTTACTCATGTTCATTATTACTGGCTTGCATCGCAAAATATTTGGAACTTCTAATCGACTTTAGTAATCTGTCAATATGTTTATTGTGGACTTAGTGACTATCGCTTGAATGACGGCGAAATTCAGCAATTGTTTTCAGGGGAAATCTACAAAGATGAATCCAAAAAAATGTTACAAGGGTAATGAAAAAATTATTTAGTAACATTGGGCAAACAAGTAACATAAAAAAAAAATTGTTTAAGTCAATTCCTATTTAGGTGATTCGAGATATAATGAAAAACGTACTGCGCATGCGCAAAGATATGGCTGAAATATGGAGGTGCTTCGATGATCCCATGGGCCATCCATATACCCAAGAACCAAGTCAGTAATCTTAATAGTTTTCGAGATATAATGAAAAACGTATATGTGCAAAGATATAGCTAAAATATGGGGTGCTTCGACGATCGCATGGGCCATCCATATACCCAAGAACCAAGTCTGTAATGTTAATAGTTTTCGAGATATAATGAAAAACGTACTGCGCATGCGTCTTTCAAAATATGAAATGACAGACAGACAAGAAAGCGAATTAATATTGCATTGTCATCTAGTTCTGAGCTATGTTTAAAGTTTCAAGTCTCCAGCTCAGCGGGAAGTTAGTTTAAAATCGATTGCAAAATTTGAACAAGATATATAAATAAATATATATATATAGGGAAAGTGTGAACTAATAGTAGGAATTGAAAAATCAAAAGAGAATTAAGAGCCATACTTGCCGATCACTTTTCCACATAATCACCAAATCTATTTAGGCATTTATCTGAACGCAGGACCAACCTGTTTAACCCGGCTTGGCAGAAATCACGTCTGTCCATCGAGCCAGTTCTCGGCAGCTGCTTTCACATCACTGTTTGAAAAGAAACTTGTTCCAGATAAGTGCTTGGAACCCAGATTGGGTGCCGAATCTTGACTGTAGAGGGGGATTCAGACTTCCCACTTGACCTTTTGCAGCAATTCTTGAGTTTTGCTTGCAGCAAGGGTATTGTCATGCAGGAGGATGACACCATCACTCAACATACCTGGGCGTTTGCGTCGAGTGACCTCATGATAGGTCAGTGAATATTTCATTTTTCCGAAATTGAGGAAATACTTATCTTTATCAAGGTCGTCTTTAAACAGCGATGTGAAAACAGCTGCCGAGAAATGGTTCAATGGACAGGGACCTGATTTCTATCAACTCGGGTTCAACAAGTTGGTCCTTCTTTCAGACAAATGCTTAAATAGATTTGATGATTATATGGAGAAGTGATCGGCAAGTATGTCTCTTAATTCCCTTTTGTATTTTCTGTCTAATGTTAATTAATAATTTTTTATTACCCTTGTAATCTTTTTTTGGATCCATCTTCTTATCATTATTTACAAAGCAAAAAACAACTATATCTGAAATTCAGTAAAATTACCGCCAAATGAATTGAACTACGGTTGTTTTTGTGTTAACGCGGAACCACCGCAAAGTGATTTTGAGCAAAAAAAGAAATGATTTCAAAGTTCCACAATTGACCGAGCGAAGCGTTTTAGGTCGACCCTTCACTATTTCGTCTGTCTGTAAATTTGTCTGTTACTCAGTCGCGACCAAATGCGCTGGTGCCGGATTCTCTTGGAATTGGGTATGAATGCTCCTTGAAGTGACTGAAAACAGCACACGGGTAAGGATTCTTATTTTTGATTCCGTTTCAAAATGGTGGCCATTTTAATGGTTTCAGTGTTTGGCGATTTTGGCACCATTAAATCATTTGAGTCATTTTGGTAATGCCGAAACATTTAATTGTAATTCTGTTGAAAACAAACATTTATTTTTGTGAATACTGATGAAAGCAGAGGCTTGCGTAGACAATTCGCGTTCGAAAATAAAATGACTAAACGTTCAAAGACTACTAAGAAAAGCAGATCTTAGGGGACATTTTTTGACTCTATGTCTAATGTTTATAGAACTATTAGTAAATAAAACACTAAAAAGTAGAAAATAATTTAACTAAAAGAAATCTATTTTTCCCCTGCCTTTGTCATCAACCAGGCAGATAATTAGCTTACCACTGGTCATTTTATTTTACCGTTGAAAGATGTTTGGATGTGAGCCATTGACAACTCTGCGATATACTCTCTGGATACTTATAGTGAGAGAGTCAGTGGTATAATTATTCAAATAGTTTAAGTCTATTAATATGTAATAAAGTAACCTTTATTCAAAAAAATGTCATCTTTACTTTTATAATCAGATATTTGTTAGGTACAGAGTTACAAAAAAACTTCAAAACATTTCAAAGGTAGTTGTATTAATGTTAACAGTGCATTCAAAATACAGAATGAAAATTCATGAAACGTAATCAACCGTTCACTTTGTCTATTTCCCGTTTGTTTCTAAAGTTTAATCCATGCTTGCTTTTTCAAAGAAGTTGAAAATTCCCCATGCAATACGTTATTTAAATACATAATATTCGAAGAAGCAGTCACTATTTCAAAAAGTTTTAACATTTCATGAGGTCTAGAGCATCATTTCAATTTTTGACATTTGAGAGAAAACACTTGCTGATGCAACTGCCTAATTCATGAAATAATGGAAAACGTGTTGTTTCGGATATATATGCTATAGCTTTCATTGTAAAATGACAACATTCAAATTTATAATCAGCTCTCTCGTGCTTTCAATTCTATGAGGCATTCATTTTTAAAATTTAGTGTGCATTTTAAGTAATGGCTGACTGGTTCATTGAATATTTTCATCTTGTTTTGTCTTTTCTTCCTACTGCCCGCGAATGTGTTCAGTTCATTACACTGGCGAATTCCCGCCTTGAGACTTTATACAGGGTGTTCCAAAAGTTCGCTTAACAATTTTAAGGGTAGTTCAGGCATATAGAAGCAAGCCATTTTTGCAACAGAACATGGAAACGCAAAGAGGGGGAAGGCGCTTTCTTTGCCAGTGAATTCAGAAATAGAATCAGATAAAAAGGGTTAAGTGTAGAATTCATGTTTAACCCCTTAACCGCCTCGCCCGTTATATTGACGTGCATCGAATTATTGCATTTTTAGGCTTATAAACTAAAATTTAATCATTAGTTAGCTTTGTAATTTGACACCAAAATTACGTGAAATGCATAAGCATCTCAAGTATCCTATGCCTTCTTTGATGAATGAAAACGACAGCCACTTTCTAAAACAGGAGTGGTCATCTTATCAGATAGAAAAGTAAATGGGGTTAATGAACTACAAATTTACAACAGCGCAACAATACAGTTTCACGAAAATCAACATTACAAGACGTGCACGGCATAACAGAAACTACAACGGCAAGCGGGACGTCAAATCAACAACAAACCTTCGGAGTACTTAAAATCTGTTCAAAGGATGTGTTCAAATGTGTTTAAGAAGTGTTCAAAGACTGCGCCGTTTGAAACAATGCACGCTTCGCATGTTGTTACTCGCACATTGTGGTTGTCGTGCTATTATAAATCTGTGTTCCATTAAATCTGTATTGTATATACATTTTATCTGGTATAACCTGCTCTTTTACTTAACTCACTGAAAAGGAGTCGCCTGTAGAGGTTCCTCCTTGTGTTTTAGACCCCATGCTCCATTGCAAAAGTGATTTAATTCTTATGAAATGATTCGCCTGACATCCCCTTAAAGTTTGTAAACGACCTTTCTCGGCACACTGTATATTTACAGAGATTCAAGCAATAAAGCTATGTGTAAAAGGTTTGCACTTAACAACACTGGAAATTTTAAAACTGTTGCTCATTAAATGGACATATTTATGCAATCACAAAGCAACTCCGAAATGATTATCATGAAATGCATCCGTTTCCTCGAGAATATTACAGAAAATAATTCTATTGCTACCTATTCCTAAAATCAATTATTGTTTTATGTGAGTAGTTAATTATTGTCTTATGTGAGTAGTCAATTATTGTCTTATGTTAGTAGTCAATTTTTGTCTTATGTGAGTAGTCAATTATTTTCTTATGTGAGTAGTCAATTTTTGTCTTATGTGAGTAGTCAATTATTGTCTTATATCAGTAGTCAATTATTGTCATATGTGAGTAGTCAATTATTGCCTTATGTGAGTAGTCAATTTTTGTCTTATATGAGTAGTCAATTATTGTCTTATATGAATAGTCAATTATTTAAAGGATTATAACTAGCTCAATTTTGCATTTTCTGAGGTACTGTTTTCCAAGAGAAAGCAAACACCCCAAAATGGCAGTCTGTTCCTAATTTTATAACCGTATGCAAATGTGAACTTGCAGAACACATTTTTTATACAAGTATACAAAAAAAGAACATTTATCCTGAATAAAGAAATTAAAAAAAAACAGTCTGTAGTAACAGTCTATAATCAACAATGATATAATGTGCCTCAACTAGTCACACTCATTAAATGGATCATTTAAATACTATGTTGAGTTCAAATTGATAATAGTCAGTTGTCGTGGTACTTGGAATGCGCCAAGTCAATTTATTTTTGCAATCATTGCAAGCAACTTGCAGAAAGGAATGTGTAGATATTTACTGTATAAATTTTATTTTACACATATGCATATAAAAAAGATAAAAATGAAAATATAATATTATCTTATATATGAGTTGTAAGTTATGTAATGGATTATAATTAGCTCAATTTTGCATTTTCTGAGGTACTGTTTTCAAAGAAAGCGAATTCCCCAAAATGGCAGTCCCTTCCTAGTTGCATAATTGCACGCAATTGTGAACTTACAGAAAACTTTTTTATATAAGTATACAAAAAAACATTTATCCTGAATAAAGAAATTTTAAAAAAACAGTCTATAATCAACGATGATATAATGTTTCTCAACTAGTCACACTCATTAAATGGATCATTTAAATAATACGCTGAAATCAAACTGATAATAGTCAGTTGTCGTGGCACTTAAAATGCACCAAGCCAATTTATTTTTGCAAACATTACAGGCAACTTGCAGAAAGAAATGTATATATGAATCGATTGATGTTAAAAGGGGCTTTTGCATTCTCGGCTGAAATTACATTTTTATTTTCGTTCTTAATTTAATGAAAGTTGATGCGTCTTTTGTGTAGAAATGGGGAGGTTTACCATTCACAGCCACGTTTTGGTACAGCATCAAAGATTCCATGTGATGTTAGAAGAAGGTTTCTTCGCAGAAGAGTTCCTTTCAACATCAATACAGCTCTGTTAGATGTTGGAAGTCCCTTTTTAACATCAATCGATTCATATATTGACTGTATAAATTTTACTTTACATATACTTACAAAAATATAAAAATAAAAACATAATAAAATCAATTTTGTCCCCATTTACAGTTCAGCTATTGGTTTTTCAAAGCTGCAAAGTTCTTATTAACTGGTGTCAAGAATTTTCCAGTCCTTTAAAGTCTCTGCTATTTTCGACTAAAAATAAAATATATAAGTAATTAGTGAAAACATTTTTTTCAGAAAGGGTTTATATTTTTTCCAAACATATAATAAAAATCTAAGCACAGAAATTAACAATCATAAATTTAACACGTAATTGACACCATGCATCCAAAGACTGTGTTTCATTATGTAAAAGAAATGTATACAAGATATTTTAATCTTCAGCTCGAC
>BGPR01000184.1:779623-792098 GCA_013235015.1 Araneus ventricosus
ATCCAAAGACTGTGTTTCATTATGTAAAAGAAATGTATACAAGATATTTTAATCTTCAGCTCGACCCACCCAAAATGAGCGGCAGATGTTCCAACCTTGTCCCATAAGGCTTGTTATCAACCATTTATTTTTCCCTCGAAACGGGGCATTTTTTAATTTTAGGTACATTATGTGAATTCAAGAAAACATATATTTCATCAGTTTTTATTTATTAATGAAAAGAAGAGGAATAAACACGCGAAAATAAATAATTCTTGTGATCTTGCATTTTTCAGAACAAATTTTTGCTTCAGAATATTTGGTGTTGATTTAAAAAAAGAATGGAATTCTTGGCAGTATTTCTTGAAATTTACTTGGGTAATTAACGTTGCTTTACAAAATGCGACTTGCAACTGTGTTTTCTAGACGGTGCATAACTTATAAATAAGAAAAAACCCTTTCCAGGGTACATTAGTGTCGGGCAGACATAGAATATATTCACTAATTATACGAAAGTTCGTAAGATTTAAATTTTTGGCGGGATAGTGTTTGAACAGTTCCAACCAACGACTTTCTATTTAAATATCCCCAGTGTTTCATTCTGTCATTTCATGCGGTGTAAAGCAGTTAGAACTAAGTGCGAGATCGGAGGCTTCTGATCAACGTACATATGTGTGACAAATATAGCGCATGCTCTTTCATCGCCAGGCTACTAAACATTTCCGTGTGATTTTTTTTTTAATTTTTGGCCTCTTCTTGTTTGAAATAGTTATCGTGGGTTGCTCTCTTTCTGAAAACGGGACATTTGGGCTTCCTGAAGCAGTATTCGGGAACAACGGGACAAGCTACCAAAAACCGGGACTGTCCCGTACAAAAGAGGACGTATGGTTACATTAGCTATACATCGGGCGAATAATTTTGGTGGCTATCGCGTTTACCAAAAAGTGACATTTTGTGCTAACATTTACATTTGGCGATAGCTACTGTCGAGACAGCGGGAAAATTACCTTTATCACAATCATATACATTTCTGCCAGGAGCACACGAGCGGTTTTGTGTTGTGGAACTATTTTGTCTTTGTCGCTGACTTTTGCTTTGATTTTAAAGAGAGAGCACACGATGAACAACAATTTCCTCACGTACATTAAAGCCCGTTTATACGTTTCTCATTTATACGACGACTCATCACAGTCCCGATTCATTTGTAACCATTTAAATGATAAAGTATTTCTTTTATACGATGCAAAGCTTCGGTTATGCGTCATTTTCACATCTTCAAAAATTCGCAAAATTTCTGCCTCACTCATTATTTCTTCGCTTTAGTAGGGGGGTAGTTGAAAACAGGGGGATAACATGACGAAGAAGAATATGAGGAAGTTATTCCATCTCCTTTTAAAAACCAATGGCTGTCATTGAAAAACTTCGAACTAATTTTATTTGTCAAAATACTAGTGAAAAGTATTCAATGGACATTAACATTCCAGTTCTATCTTTAAAAAAATTAATCAAGCTCCCTTCACATTCATCTAAGCGAATTTCGTCGCCGTACTGTCGGAAGTTACCGTCGTCGCGTACGGTCGGAAGTTACCGTCGTCGCGTACGGTCGTCAAGCGTCGCATCGCTGGACCCACGTATCATCTTATAAACTTCATAGATACGACATAATATTTCCGCAACAAAAAGTCACCCGTATGTGCCCAGGCTTAGCTGCCGAAGAAACTTGTCATTTTTCGCTTCTATCAAAACACTTGAGTGTCCCAAACACTATCAAAAGGTTGTTCTTTCAAACTGCTGATGATTCATTTCACAACTTATTGAATTCAGGATTTTGAAACATGATATTTTTCCAATGTCTCTGCTGAGATGACGCACTTCAGATTGTACGAAACGAATCTCTGCCCTCAGTGGAATTGACTTCCACAGAGATCAAAACATAAGGTGTGATTTAGAATACCTGGTTCCAGAACAGGGCCCTATTTCAAGTTATAATCTCGATTGCTTGTTCACAACTTATGTCGCGGAGGCAAACAAGAACCGATTTTAGAAAAGTTTATAATGCAAACCTCCGAAATTAAATACAGATGTACATGGTGTTACATTCTGGCTATGAATGAGATTCTCAAGAGACACACAACCAATAATGTCCCACCAAGGATTTATGGTGGCAGTATTTGGAAATTAGTGTAACTTCAAATGAATATCGTAAAATGCAGTTACTTTGCACTCGTGGAGATTAAACTTTGCACTAATATAAAATTTTTGTTAAAAAGTAAAATAGAGACCAACTGATTAGGGGTACGGAATTGAGATTTTTTCTTGGATATAGGCAACATTTGACAACATTCCTTCAACGTATATGACAATCGTTCAGGGGGTTATAGAAGGAAGGAAACGTTGAGCTAGTTTTTCAGCGCAAATTTTAGTGCTGGAAAATCTGTCGCTGGTGAAGAAAGTACAACATTTCCGAAGGGCAGTGCATTTAAATGTGAAGATAATAATCTAGCTTTCATTTTGTTGCTTTGAGTGCCAATTGTATTTGTCAGTTAAGTTGAGTTAATTTTTTTTTTAATATGGGGTAACTTTGTACCAAAAGCAGGGTTTCTTTGCATCTTGGGAATTTGAGGTACAAAACAACTCCAGTTGCTTTTTAACTTTATTTTTGTATCAAATAATAATAAGAACAATGTTTGCTTTTGCTTCAGATATGTCCAACGTGTATAAACGTGGACTTGTAAGTAAATGAATTTCTCTCCAAATATCCTAGAAGCTTGCTTTAATTCCATTTCAGAATGTTAGTGTACTCTTAAAGAGGCGGAATATGTAATTGTGTACCCTAGGCAAACAGTTTCATACAAAAGAAACTGGAACTGGATTTCTCCAATGAGAAAGAAAAGACCGTTGCAGCTTATATAGTCTAGTGCAGTGACTTTGGTTTTCCTATAAATAGTATAGATCTTAAAATGATGATAAACGCTTATCTTACTAAGAAGGTGTGCTAATAGATAGATATGTTACCGGCAAAGTTTGAAATCCGGCATTCTATAGAATGCCTAGGCATTACATATAATGCCTAAAACTAGCCGGCAATGTATGAAACGATTTATATATCAAACATTTCCTAGGCAATCTATAGAATGCCAAATGACAAACAGGCAAAGTATGAAATAAATCGCCGATTTCATTATATAAGAAATAAAGTTAGGTGCAATTCAAAATTAAATTATTTGCTTCCTTGATGTAATAAGTAGATTCACAATTTATTTTGTTTTCTTTAATAAGAAAGACATAAACTTTGATATGAAAACTTTCATTTTGCTTTACGAATTTTGAATAAAAGATGTTTTAATGGTACTCTTTTATTATTTTTTCTAAATAACATTTGTATTTTTGAGGAATGCACGCCTTTTAAATAATAGCCTTATTATGAACGTTTTCATACTTTGCCTAAATAGCATTTGTCATTCTATAGAATGCCTAGGAAAAGTATATAATAAATCTCATATTTCATACTTTGCCTAAAAACGTCCGGCATTCTATAGAATGCCTAGATATTCTATAGAATGCCATTTCACACATTGCCGGTAACAGATATATTAAAACACACCTGGCAATAACTGGTTAAAATGATTTCTAAAACGCCATCCTGATTTGACCGGATACAATGGTGTGAAATTGTTAATAATAATCAGGTATTTATAAAAGTTATTTTTATTTTTCGCATATATTTCCACCCAGGTTTTCAATAAATATATCTAATATTGCACACAATGAGTTTGTGTTTGAAATTTGTGACTGAAAAAAAACAGCGCATAGAATACCCATCTATGAGGTAAGTTTGCATAAAAATTTCGAAAAATTATAATTATTAAATTATTGTAATCCTCTCCAAATTTGCTGCAAAACGTTTCTCTGGTAATCATTCAACGAGGAAAAAATCAGAAACGATTTTTTTTAGAAAAATACATGCAATTAATCTACTTCTGAAGCCATGAAAATCGGTTTAAAGTAACCCATTACCGTTCAATTTTTACCTAAATTGTACCGTATTACTAATTAATAGTTTCAATCACTAAATAATAAAAAAATTTCTATTTATGAAATAATTTTGACTAATTCAAATTATAGTTTAAAGATTGAAATGAATATTTAGGAAATTCGTTTTGAAAAAATGAAGCATTCATATGCTTTATAGATTCAAATGCGATATTCTATGCGATAATTCATATGCGATACTTCGAAAGTATTCCGTCACAGGTCGATTATCAACTTAATTTTTATTATTCCGTGATTAAAACTATTAATTAACAGTTCTGTTGGGATTTTGGACTGGAAGAATTTAGAACCAGTCTGTATTATGTCCGGATACCTCCACTAAGTGCACACAGTAGGAAGACACGACTCAGTACAAACAACTCAGTACAAACAACTCAGTACAAACAACTCAATACAAACAACTCAGTACAAACGACTCAGTACAACAAAAATAAGGTGAACTTATATTTCTCCAGGAATAACTTTCTGTTTTCTTTGTAGAACCATCTCTTGCTTTTGTAGGCATTCGATTCCGACGTCAACACTCAGGAAGGAAATTCCTTCTAAGTAATCACCATTTCTAATTTCTGAACAGGCTGACCTTTCATCAGATCCTGCTTCAAAGCGCACGACATCACCAAACTCGCCGAGAACCTGCAGCACTGTTAATTACACTGAAAAGATGTCTTTAGCCAGGAATCGGAGTTCGTCACTGAGTTGAAATCAATGTTCACCATTGACTTCTTTGGCGAAAGAAAAGTCAAATAAGATTCTCCATAAAAAAAATAAACGGAATGGCAAAAATTGAAAATGTTCGTAAAAATAAATAAATAAAAACATTCACGTTGTCCCGTATTTCCTTTTTGCATCCTTAAGACACAACAGTTCTTGAGTCCATAAGAACTGGTGGCAGCTGGAAAAGCTGACTGTTATGAATTTGTTAATGACACCCTGAATTGACTGGAATCTGTAGTACATGGAGAATGCTTGGCCTCAGTTTCTGAAGACGGGCAGGAGGGCCGGGTAGGCCGGCAGCCTCCCCCTCCTCTTCAGGGTTCCGTCCTTGTTCCTGGCGGGGTAGGTGGCGATCATGATGGGCAGCTGCAGCTTGATGGGCCGGTCCAGGCCCTTTGGCTCGATCACGAACTACGAAAGGAAGGGGAAATTTATTATTATTATATGGGTTATATCAAGCAGATTACTTACAGTAAAGTGACCAACTTTTTCACAATGAAAAAGAGGACACGAATAAATAGAAGAAATAATATAAAAGAAACATTTTGTTTATTGCAACAATAATACAGAATACATTACCATATGATAAATGCATTGTAAAATCATTTGTAATATTTTAAATTACATTTATACTTACATGTCTATTAATTATTATTTAAAATATTACTTTTTCATGGAATGAATATTTTTTGTCAATGTATCATCTTCTAACAATATATTATTAGAAATATCTGAACAAGAAATATCCTTCATATTGAATTTTACGGTTAGAGCTTCAGCTAGAGTGTCAATATTCAATCTCGATTTCTCGCATGTCCAAAAATCATTAGCAATTGGAGATACCTTTTCAACTGGTAAATTAGTTCCAGGGCAGCACAACAAACACTGTACAAGAATAAATAAATTCTCCCGTGAAATAAGTTCATTTTTGAAATGGCTAAATATTTCCACCCATCTTTCATCAATTTCATTGTGTTTATTTTCCCCATTGTATTAGTTTTTCAGAATTTAAATGTATATATTTAGTCTTCTAATTCCAAATATCGAAAAGGAGGACATTTACGAGAGATGACAGAACTTACATAAGGAGGACGGTTGGTCACCTGACTTACAGGAATTCTACCTATTGTAATGATGTTGTTCTCTATTCTGGTACCTCCGGTTGGGAGTTGGGGTGGGGTTCGCGCGCGAACCCCCACCCCCCCCCCAACCGGGGGTACCATAATAGACCCCTCTAATGACGCGAGTTCGGGAATATTTCTAAATATCTTCACCGATCATGGCACTTAGAATCAAAAACCACCATCGTTGAAAAGTTTGCTTCATATAAACAGGTGTCTGAGAAATATACAAGGGAAAATAATTCCCTTGGAAGGGAAAATAATTCACTAAATAATAATAAATTTATGAATTCAAAAGTTACTTATATTAAATAAAAAGATACTTATAATAGATTAAAAAAAGATTATAAACGATTCTTATAGATTAAACAGACAAATAATCAAAAAAAATCCAAAGGTACCGATCAATTTTTCATTTATTACTCCCTCCCATTTCCACTTCGAATCATTGCAAGAATGGACCTTATGCATGTGACGTCACATCCTCCGACACGTGACCTGCCAGGGGCCGCCATTGGTCAGTCTTAAACAGCTGAGTCAGAACTGCTTTTATTTCTGAGTCACTTATAGGCTGATCGTTTTGTTTATTCCTCCACAGCTGTTTTTCTATACTCTCGAACCCAAACGGTGCATAAGGTCCATTTTTTCTATATATTTTGTGGAGGCCTCTCGAACCTTTGCATTTTCGTCTCTCACTTTGCCATGAGGCGGCAGGTAGAATTTTATTCTTCCATGCAAGATGCTAAAAAGGTGCTTCTATGCTCGCGCATTATTCGTCCAAGTATATATAGGAGTGCCTTTTCCATTTCCGTCAGACCAAGACCAAGAGGTCTATTCCGGTACCCCCGGTTGGGGTCGGAGACGTCACTTTTTCCGTTGTTAATGGCCGGAAAAAGTGACGTCTCCCAACCCAACCGGGAGTACCAGAATAGACCCCCCAAGACAGCGAGAATGCAAACAGCATAGGCCAACCCACCTTAGTGAGGTATGAGCCTCTATGGTAGTACAACAGATGATATAGGGGTCTATTCTGGTACCCCCGGTTGGGTTGGGTTCCGCACGTTAACAACGTAACCCAACCCCCTGAACAGAGTTTGAGCCTTTCGACTGATTTCCCTCATCTGCAGTTGCATGCGGCTTGTTGATCATCAGCTGCTCAGATCCAGATGTATCTATGGTCCTTGTTGACTCCTCACTGAAGGGATTCCTCTTCTCGCCCAAGTGTACTTATGTGCATGGTAACTTTTTGATACGAGATGCGTTTTTCCGCAGATTCCTTTTGTTGAAATGTTTTTAATGTTCTAATCGACATTCATTTTTACACAATATACCTTGTTAAAATGTGAAATAAATGTTTGCTGATAAATCTCTTGCCTGTAATATCATTTGCAGCTTTCTTATCTGAGTCAATGATGAAGTAGGGCATTTGGAGGTATCCTCTAGCCCCTTCAATTTAAAATCATTTGGTGAAAAAACCTTCACTGAGTCCGCCAGCCTCAACCACTTGATCGATTTCGACAATTTTTTTTTCATATGAAAGGTTATGACGTCTAGATATGTCATAAAGTGTCTCCTGTGCCCCACCACCCTCCATTATTGAACAAAATCGAATAAACACTTCTCCACTGTACATTGTCTACGGACAAAAACCTTGCAGAAATCCCCTAGCCCCAACCACCCTACCGATTTCGACAATTTTTATTTTATATGACAGCTTAGGACTTTTAGATTTGCAATGAAGGGTCACCTGCCCACCACCACCACCCTCTATTTTCGAAAGAAATCGAAAAAAACATTTCTTCACAATACAAATGGTCCAAACTTTTATACAAACCTACATTCCTGATGATAAAACTGTGTACCAAATTTTATCCATCTAACTATTTAAGTTTTTGAGTTATCGTTGTCACATGAACGCAGACAGATAGACTTCCCGCGGACGGATTTTCTCAACAATTTGATAGAAACCTACAAATTATTTGTAAAGATCACATACCAAATTTCATCGAGTTATCGTGTTCAAAGACAGACAGACATAATTCCAAAATTGTGCTTTTCGGACTCAGGTATGTCTAAAATGTGGAGATTTTTCAAAATATCGAGTTCGAATTTTGTGACGATTACGATACTTTCTCTTTGTATACTTCGTGTACGAGAAAGTAAAAAAGCATTTCGCAGGGAATGCAACGGCTGATACAATCAAAACCACACTAAGGCAGATGATTCAAGCCTAAAACATCATCTTGCTACGATGTTTCGGCTTTGACGTTCGAAATTATGTTCTGTTCAAAATTCCCCAAAAAAAATCTTTTATTATGCTTCGAATTTTATTTTATTCACTATTATTTATTTAATTCAGCTTCATAATGTAGGAGGAATTTTCTCCACGCATTTCGGAAACTTCTCTTCCACTCAAAATCCATTTCCTTTTCTTCGGACTGCTCCATCTCCCACGAGTGAGTCAACCGAATCAGCCATTGGACAACTGCGTATGACGTCATTTAATGACGTGAGTGAGCAAATCTCAAAGCAACGAGACAGCGTGAAACTGATGAGCTCAGAATCGATTATTAAAGAACTATTGAAAATAACACGCTTAATTTTTCCTCAAAAAAGGCTAGAATGCTGAAAGCCTGAAACTCCTGAATTTAAAATCTAAATATGTTTCATTAATTAGGCATTCGATGCGACAATTTTATGCCGAAATTTCCTCGAAATATTTTTTTTTCCTTATAAACGAATTCTCGTGAGACACCAGTCTTTAGGAAGCTAGCAGCCGTGTGTTGACTTCTTCTGTAATTAACTACTTAATTTAGCCATTCATTAGGCATTTTTGAAGACAAAACAACAGTTTATTAAATGATAAAACGCACATCATCTGACTTATTCTTCAGCATACACATCTTAACTTGTTTTTTAAATCTCCTACCTTACTTATTTCAGTCATCTACAGTACTTGTTTTTTAAACTAGAAACAAGATAACATTTAGCTGTTGCCATTCCTCTGTAAACATTATCTATAATAACAAATAAATTACAATCGCGCTTTTGTCAGCCATAAATGAAATATGCTTACACATGACTTACAGGAGATACCTTAGGATTCAAGGAAGGTGTTGATAATGGATATTCGATCTTTAACGTACATTTTTTTTACGGATAATGCCAAAGCAAAATGAGAATGTACTGTTCCCATGCCAAACAGACCTTTCATGCGTTTTACAGGGTGAATTAGAAATGGGTAAGACATCAAAGGAGGGCAGAGTGTACGACAACCATGATCGGGTTAAGCTCTGTGAGGGCCCCTTAGGCAATCCAAGTTTTGGGCCCCCACCTTTTCCTCTTCCTAAACAAGATAAATTTTTATTAATTTTAATATAATATCTGCATAAGCAGTTTTTAAGTAACAAAGATCGCTGCAGCTCTGTTGGGATTGATTTTGATCATCCCCATTGTTACACAGATTTGGCACCGAGTGACTACTAACTAACTCTACATGCACTTGAAACAGGAGCTAGCGTTGGTCAATGGTCAGAATGTTGTTACAGAGTGGCTTCATCCCCTGGTGACAAATATTTTTGAAGAAGGAATTCCAAATCTTCTGAAAGATTATGAAAAATCATCCTTTCAGAAGATTTCAAACGCCTTCAAATTAAGTGCAACAATCTGAAAGTCGATTATATCGAAAAGTATTGTACTTCTGAATTTTTTTTAAATGAATAATAAAATGCATCTAACAATGTCTGCCATTGAACACCAAAAGCAGCTGATTCTTCTCGCGTAGAAGGATAGTATAAAAGGATCAAAACTCATTCCGTTGGGCGATTAAGAGTGAAACGATATGAAGAGGAGTGTGTACTCACATAGACATCGTACTGAATACGAATGAGGTGGCACCCCCTCAGGTTGGTGGGCGGAAGGGGCGGGATGTGGAGGAGGGCGTTCTGCCATTGGTCACCTGAGCCCGACGCGATCCTCCCCTTTTGCAGAGAGGCCAGCTCCCGACTCGTCGTCTGGACCAGTTTGTTCTTGGCCGTGTACTGGATCGTCTGAAAAAGGAGGAGAGTTGAGGAACCGACTACTTCCATACTTTTTTCAATAAAAAATCGTTTTGTGAGAAAAATATTTGTGTATAATAAAGAATTTTCTAACTTTTGCGCCGATTAATGCTGGTCTTCAAGTGAAAAGTCTATAAAATATTTTCTTTTTGATTTTTATGTAAAGATTAAGTTGATCGCTATCTTTCGAAATAACGGTAACATGACAGTAGGAAATTAATTTGTATTTCAAAAATCAAATCACAAATTAAAAGGCTTTAAAAAAGAGCATGTATCTATTTCTACACAAATCAACTAGATATTTATTTTAGTTTGATGAATGAAAGATTTAATAAAATGGATGAATATGCAATTGATTAGAATGTATAAGGTGCCCGAAAGAAACGGAAAGAAGCATTTAACTCCTTAAATACGGCAGCTAGGTATACATTTCTAGTTACAAAGTTTCATTAAATAAGTTGTACAATTGTATGAACACATTAGCTTTTGTGGAAGTTGATAATAAATAGGTAAAAAATGTTAATTGTTACAACCCCCCTTAGATCAAAAACACCAATCAGCAAAATATTCCTTATACACTCCTATATTAGCACACATAGTGTTTTCATCTGTAACATTCGCAGATATATTAAAAGGTAAATTTATTGACTTAGACTCCTTATCCATACTTCTAACAGGTCTTTGATCGGCTATTTCGAGGTGCAGCTCAGGGCAAATATACACATCACAATAGACATTAAAAGACTGAAATGAGAAAATGATAATAATTAACGGACATGTATTCAGAGCATCATGACCACTGTTATATTGGGAGAACGAAAATTGTGTGCACACTCCAATAAAAGAGGGCGTCCAGAAAGGAGTATACCGAATAGAAAAGGATAATCCCCGCTCTATGGAATGCAATACTGACAGCAATTTGCTCATTCAGCATTTTAAAGAGGCTCTTAGAACATGCTGAACAAGGCAACTGCTTAGAAGTAGTAATGAGATAATTAGGCGCTGGGAGTAGATTTATTTCAACACTGAAAAGCGCGGAAGGAAGAAGATTTATCATACATGTATCATCGCTGTTATATCAAAATGTCGTATGTAAAAAAGCACACGAAGCAAAACATGCGACATTTTGACGTGACATATGAAACCACCAGCGACATATGGCATTTTGTGCTCTGACAGCATACAACAATCTTATATCACATATAACAATTTAGATTAAATGTAGCTTACCTATACAAATGTTTTATAGGAATAAAAATGCATACTACATTTTGATAAAACAGAGTGACGATATATGAGAACTTTGAACAGAGTGACGATATATGAGAACTTTGAACAGAGTGACTATATATGAGAACTTTGAACAGAGTGACGATATATGACAACTTTGAACAGAGTGACGATATATGGGAAATTTGAACAGAGTGACGATATATATCGAATAAATACACGAACTGAGATCATAAAACTTTTATTTTACAAAATTAAAGATACCCTACAATTGGAAAAGTGCATTTGTCCATTGTTCAAACATCCACAGAAGTCAGGTTCTTCAGCCGACTCATGGCTTCACATTTTATTCTCTCCGCATTGTCCCAGTAACCTCGTGCATTGCATTTCATGAGCATAAAGGTAACACAGGGGACTAGGTCTAGTGAACTGGGAGGGTGATCTCAGGATCAAATTATGGCCATCCATTACTGAATCTGAGGGACTTAGGGGCAATTCTGCTCTCAGTTTTACCAACCCCAAATGTATTCAGAACTGAATCCACAGATCATTTTCCCAAATTCAATTCATCAGCAAACACCCGGGCAGTGAATGGGTGATCGGATATCACAACAGACCACACTGGCTCTATATTTTCATCTACACATGAGCTTGATGGTATTGTTCTCTTTCTCGTTGGAATACTCGATCCACTTGGAAAAGGCCGTTTTCTTCACGTTACATTATACCACCTGCACCCCCATGCTTAGAGTCGTTTGGTTCCTTTCCAGTTTGGATGGATAAGCTTAATTTCATTTTTGGTAAGAAAAGTGCAAATAACAGGGGTAAACAATAATGAGAAAAACATTCACGCGACAAGAGCAAGCATAAGAAACACACGAAAAGCAAAAAAATGAAAAAGCAGTAAAAATATATCGAAATAAAACAGATAGGAAAAGTTACAAGTTGATGGATTTGCGCATGTTCAAGAAGATACGTGCTTAGTGACATTCCTCTATAATAGAGGTTGCCAACCTGCGGTACGCGTACCCCTGGGGTTACGCTGCGGACCAGTTAGGGGTAAGCGAAAGTGGTCTCGGTAATGGCGGAAGACACAAAACATAAGAATATTCAAGAATTTCGTTCTCCCAAGTTCGTATGCAAAATGAAAGTGAAAATTATACCAATCCGAAAGCCTATTAACGAAATAAAAAAAGGAAGAAATAAATTAGCATCTAGTAGTTGAGTCAATGTCAGCTCTCATCATAAGTTAATACGAAATTATTTCAATGTTGTTTTCATCTATTTTGGCATTGAACTAATGTTATAATAAAAAATGTA
>BGPR01000184.1:795861-819671 GCA_013235015.1 Araneus ventricosus
AATTTATTCTTTTCACTCACTTTCCGACGCGATAGAATTATGAAATTTTGTACACTTGTTTGTTCTCGATGCCGAGAGTATGGAATACCCATTTAATTGATTTGACTTGTTTCAGGTTCTTAAAGATGGAATTTTGAAATTTATTCTTTTCACTCACTTTCTGACGCGATAGAATTATGAAATTTTGTGCAGTGTGTTCTCGATGCCGAGAGTATGGACGCGATTTCTGGTTTGTTTATTTTGGATTCAAAGGCCGTTTTCCGGTAACCCTCTGATTTAACTCTCTGAACCCGGCTAGAGAAAGAATTCCATTGCCTGAAAACCTGGAGTGAATTTTCGCTCACAAAAACAGAATTGAATCGTCACGTTCTTTACAGAAATTCCAGGAGGTCGACACCTATGGTTGTCCGATCAATTGTCAACAGAAAAAGGAACTACATTTTTCCTAAAAAATTCACCCAGTCGCCCGAAACCGGCTGAATCCGGCTTCCGTCGGAAGGGCGGTTTGAGGCGGAATAGGACTCATAGGGTTAAGGGGAGTTGGAACCCTAAGTCCGTTAACCCTAATCCTGTTATTTCGATGCACTTTTTCTCAAAATCATAAATTCATGTTTGAAATTTTTTATAGAAGTAAAGTACACCTTTCTCATTTTACCGAAAAGAGCTTTATAGAAAAAACTCAAACCTTTATTTTTTTACAATTTTTTTTGTGTCAAAATAGGGTAAATTAGAGTAATTAACTATTTTGCAAATTTATAAAAAATTCAAAAATAACCAAAAGCACATTTCAGTACAATGAGGAAGGTGTACTTTGCTTCTATAAAAAATTCAAACCTGTATCCATAACAGATTTTGAGAAAAGGTACACCGAAGTGGCCAATTTAACATTTTTTGCTTTGTCACAAAAAAAATTGTAAAAAATAAATTCTTGAATTTTCTTTTAAAAAATCATTTTAGTCTAATGAGAAAGATGTACTTTACTTGTATAAAAAATTTCAAACATGAATCTATGACAGATTTTGAGAAAAGGTACACCGAAGTGGCCAATTTAACATTTTTTGCTTTGTCACAAAAAAAAATTGTAAAAAATAAATTCTTGAATTTTTTTAAAAAATCATTTTAGTCTAATGAGAAAGATGTACTTTACTTGTATAAAAAATTTCAATCATGTATCTATAACAGATTTTGAGAAAAGGTACATCGAAGTAACTGGGTTAGGGTTAACGGACTTTGGGTTCCAACTCCCTTTAAGCCATCGCCAATTCTCTTTGGCTACAGTATCAAGCGCCAATTTCGAATCAGTTCTTTCTTTAGTAAACAAATCGTTGAATTTATGTTGTTTGAGTTTGTGTAATCATTTTTATTTTAATCGGTAAAATAAAAATTCTTAAAACGGCGGCTAAACTCCAAATAGAACGATTGTTATTAGCTAAATCGTTTGTTTAAAAATTTAACCATCAGCGATTACCTAAACCATATGGCTAAAATTTTAAGCGCCAAACAAGCCTTAGAAATCTCCAAAAAGAGCAATAGAGTCCAGTTATGGCAGCCTTTTCACAAAATTAGATCCTTATTTTATGTAAACACTGAGAGCTACAGCAATAGGACAAGGAAATTTAATATTTTTAAAATTTCCTTAAGCCATAACATTAGAAAACTCTACTTTAGACATTAATTAACATCTTAAAACAGAGTTTTGAAATTTTGAAGATTTGCACTGACGTAGCATTAACACCGAAAGTTGGTGGGTATAGCGGAAGTTCTACTTTATCGCAAATAAACGAAACAGAAAACTTTTCCATATTTTAATACTTTCATGGCTTAATTATTGGTTAGTGGATTTATTTAATTTATTTCTGATTCCATTCAAGTGGAGACACCTGATAAGGAATTCAAGAAAAAATAATTGATTTCAAGAATCCATAATATTTATAATAATGAATTGTGAATTTACGACTAAAAAGTAGAAAGGATTTAAAATTTAAAAAATTCTTTTTTTTGTAACGATAATAAAAATGGGTTTCTAAAGAAGTTTTATTATTCAGCTAATTTAACTTGATTTGTTTCTTGTATGAAGAGATAGTAATCGTAATCGATTTTCATTCACTTTCTGACATACTAAATCTATGAAATTCTGTATAGTTGTGTGTTCCAGATGGCAATTCAATATTCTCAGATCTTAAATAACAATAAACCACCTAATTTTAATTTGTTTTGATTCAATACGAAAGGCGTCATCTTACGAGAAAGTCGATGAACTGATTACGAAATTTCCGGAATAATTATGATAATGAATAATGAAATATTAAAGATTAAGAAGTAGAAAATAATAAAAAAATAAGTTTTTAAAGGCACAAATTTATTAGTATTCTAAAACGCAGAAAATACTTTTTCCTTCAAAATATTTAGGTCAAAACAAATTTCATAAAAGCTTTAGGTTCTGAAATAAGGCCACAAGGAATAACAAAAAGAAAATTCTTAAAACGTTCAATAGAAGTTAAAAGTTTAATTTTTGATTAAAAAATTATTGTTATTGAATTTATTGTTAAGAATTAATAATTTTAATTTAATAATACTAAAAATTATTTAAAAATAATTATGGATTATTATTCTTAAAAATTATTAAATTATTTGCCTTTAGATTATAAGTAGACTAGATTTCAAATAGTTTCTGAAATTGCTAAAATATTTTCCCTTCCTTTTTATTGTCTGTGGTTCTGCCTCATCATTTCTTGCTTTTTTGATTTCCTACACATATATTTAGAAAGGCGAGGAAAACTATCTGCAGGGTAATTAAAGATGTCACACATTATCGTGGAGCGCAGCTCTTGGTAGATGAAAAAATGCAGGTACAGCATAACCTCTTAATAGAAGAAGGTTAAAACCCTTTTAAATATTATTATGGGTAATTATTAATAAACTGTTAATGTTTTTTTTTCTGAAGCTGCAAATGGTTTTATACTACTTCCAATGATAACTAATTACGAAAAACGTGAACGGTAGTAATTTCAAAATTGTATTTCGATCAAATTCGATTTTGCCGATTGTATTTTTAAAATAAACCATTATTCGCAATTCAGTAACATCACGAATTTAGTAAGTCATTGACATTACGAAGAAATATTTTCAGTTACATTACGCAATAATTTAAAAATAAACAACCATGAAAGGCAAAAACTTCGTTAATATAGCTGATAATAAAGAATTTAACGACAGTGAATATATATATATATATATATATTTAGAAACTGACTGTCACTGGTCTCTCATTTTTTACTGATTTCTTCCACTATTTCTCTACGCTATCTATCTATCGTTTTCGCTCTTCCATTTAATCTTCATCGTTCATAACATACTACACTCCCCTGGCAACAGCCAAAGTTAAGCGCGAAAACTGACGCTTGACACCCTGTTCACACCCCTTCAACGCCAGTCTGTAGGGTGACCCTCCGCTTACACTGCCACGTCAACACCCGTCCTTCTGGTACGTAAAATATTTTTTCTTACTTTTCTCTAATGTTATCACATCGTAATTCTGTTTTAATTATTCAAAACTCCCCTCTCTGTTTTTTTCTGGTTGGTTTGGCATTAGGGATGAAAATCAGTGTTTTAGGCCTTGCGGCATAACTGATTGCAAGAAAATGTCAAACTTTTATATTTAGCAATTCACAATAATTTCATCCCCTGAAGAAACGTTATTGTGCTTTTATTGCGTTTTTTTCATTTCACATTTTATACTCTTTCATTTTTCGATTTATACTCTATCTACCACAGCGCTTTTGAACTTGCAGCTTTTAGCGCATTCATTGTGTATGTGATATATTTATATATTTTTCCATCTGTTACTATTCGCATTTTTGTCTTTACTCGGATTTATTTTCAATTCGTTTTTTACATATCCTTTCGAATTTGATATGAATGTTTGTTATTTATTTTATTGTTTTTCTATTATGTTTTGCCTCTTTTATATATATATATATATATATATATATATATATATATATATATATGTAACGTTATTCCGTTATGTAAAGTGTAGAGGTAGTTGAAGAAGATTGCAGTCGTTAAATGTCTAAAACATTTTATTACATTTCGAAGATAAACTAAATCAAATAAGTTATAGAGTACTCAATGATATATTAAGATTAAACGTTTAAAAGATTATGGGAATATTAAATCCATGGCTAGGAGTGGAGAATTACGCCTAAAACGGCGTGAACTGCTCAATGCGTTACATGATTATGTAAGAGGAAATTACGCAGACACGGAGAGTCTTTATAATACCAAAAAGGGAAAAGTACCGAAGTTGCGACTCTTGCCAGTCTAGTTAGAGTACAAGTGTTTTTATTATAGGATTGAAGCAGAAATAATTCGTTCGTAATTAAAAATTAACTGTCGTTAAGAAGGATTTATTTTAAAGATGAGAAAATAAGGATTTATTTTAAAGATAGAAAATTTCTAAGTCATTACATATATATATGGAATTTGGAGATTTACTCCTATATTTGTTGTCTTTTTCCAACAATTGGCCCTCACAGAAGGTTGGTGCCTATAAATTTCGAAATAATGTGACATAATCGATTCCTAAGGTCGATTGGCATTTGAATGTTGGAATTCCATATCTGGATTGGCTTTTTCATAGTAATAGTTTTTAATCTTATTAGCTTTCTGTATTTCATTGTGTGAATAATATTAGGTTATATTGTTTATTATATTTAATTTTAAATGAGGGTTTAATAGGTATATATGATGAAAATGCTATTTGAGTTTTAATGGTTTAAATACATATATATATATATATATATTAATGAAGATTTTAGAAGTTCTTACATTTAATATTCCATATGGTTCATTTTTCTTACAGAAATGTGAGGCGTTGACAATACTAAAATGATTTTGGTTTGACATTCTAATTTTTAATTTTAAAAAATTGCTGTCAAGTTTGTAATACAATAGCAAAAGCGTGTTAACCCTTTATGAGGCCGTGGTAAGTATCCTTACCACCAAATTCATTGTTTTTTAAATGCCTTTTTTAAGGTTGGCATAAATTCTCGCCAATTTTTTCGATGAAACAAAAACCAAGATGTTCCAGTTTCTTTTCTTAAACCATAACGAAGTGTCTGGACTTGATAATTAATTAATAAATAGCAAAATTAATTAACAAAAAATTAATGTCATCGAATAAGCTAAATGAATTTCTTTTCTTAAATGAATCTCAATCCCAAACCTATTTTACTATAACACTACTAGAAAAAAATTACCCTTTGCAGGGTTAAAAATAAATTTTAAAAATATTTTCTACTTTCTAATCTTTTGTATATTTCATGACTGATTATTATAAATTTCATTATTTTATCTCGTTATCATTTTTTAACAAATTCACTATCAGATGGTCCCAATTCTACAAATCAAAATTTATTTTAAATTAATCGATTAACTAATAATTATGTTCGAAACATATTAAAATATTGCATTTTCATCGAGAAGACAGAACGGTAGAAAATTTGAGAACTCCAGCACATCGAGAAGTGAGCGTAATTACAAAATTCTATCTTTTTACAAACAAACCAGCGGAAGTGGTCTCCCCTAAACTTTCTCGTATACTTCCCCAAACAGGAGTTGTTTCCCCTTCTCCCGCGTGGATAAAAAAATTCGGACCTACTGTAACCCAGAATCCAATGACTATCAGAAGGTTTTTCATTGTAGATTATAGTGATTGTAAAATATTTAGATAAAGAATCAAATTCAAAGAGATGCGTAGAGGTTAAAACCCACGTAGAACACACTTCCACTCTTGCCGGCTCAAGGACAAAGTGACGTATTTCTTCCGCGTGCACAGAGATTGCTACCAGTAGGCATGCGTATGGAGAATCGGATTAGAAAAATTGATTACGCAATTTGAACGCCTTTTTTAACCAATTGAAACAAAATTTGGGCACAGACCTATAATTAATATTGGCAACCATCATACCAATTTTTATTTATCTAAGCCAAAGGGTTTAGGAGACATAATTTTCACAAGTATGCAATTATACAGTCCGACAGACCATCAACCTTCGACAGATTTGGCCCAAAATTTGATGCGGACCTACCTTCATGATGATAAAACTGTGTATCAAATTTTATCCATCTAGCTATTCAAGTTTCTGAGTTATAGTGTTCACATGAACGCGAACAGAGACAGACTTCCCATGAACGGATTTTGTCCAAAATTTGAAAGAAACCTACAAAGTATGTGTAAAGATCACATACCAAATTTCATCCCTGTAGTTCTAAGAGTTTTTGAGTTATCGTGTTCATAGACAGACATAATTCCAAAATTGTGTTTTTCGGGCTCAGGGAGGTCTAAAACGTGGAGATTCGTCAAAATCTCGAGTCCGAATTTTTTGACGACTACAATACTTTCTCTTTGTATATTTCGTATACGAGAAAGTAAAAATAGCTGAGTATTTGTTTCTCATGTCAGTGGAGATTCGTCAAAATCTCGAGTTCAAATTTTTTGACGATTACAATACATTCTCTTTGCATACTTCGTGTATGAGAAAGTAAAAACTAGTAAAGTCAAATAAAAAGAGAGTGATAAAATGCGCAAATATTGAGTTTTGCGTATTTTAAAAGGTTCCAGTGACATTACTAAACACGCATCATGCGCGAGTAGTTTTATTATTAACGGCGGCTCTCATATTGCAAATAATACTACACATATTGTAATAATTCAAATGTGATGCATTTATCACTGTCATTTGGAATAATTTGAGCTTTTAATCATTGTCAGCACTGAAACTTCATCCGACGGGGGAAAGTCAAACGAGCGCTTTCGGATGATTAATTATCTAAATATTGTATCGTTTAGGAATGTGACAAACAGTTACAAAATACTCGAATTCAAAGATATTCAAATGTTTAGAGAAGTTGAAGACCAATTTCAGATTTTGATTGATCATTATATATTTGCAAACAATTATTTTTATATCCCTTCATGTCCCATTGGTCTAATATGATTCACAGGCATACCATGAAGTAATCTGTGAAGCAAAGAATGTTAGATCTTGCATTAAACGGAGTTGTATTGCTTTAAAATTCCGCCGTTTATTTTCTAAACGCTCCAATGAAACACTAGCATTTATTGAAAAACACACATTTGCCACTTTCTTCAAACTTAACCCTCCAACAGTCTCACCTATGCAGGAGATAGGGTAGACAGGGGTTAGTTGGCCATTTTTACTTTCTCGTATACGAAGTATACAAAGAGAAAGTATTGTAATCGTCAAAAAATTCGAACTCGAGATTTCGACGAATCTCCGCGTTTCAGACCTCCCTGAGTCCGAAAAACACAATTTTGGAATTATGTCTGTCTGTGTGAACACGATAACTTAAAAACTATTAGATGTACAGGGATGAAATTTAGTATGTGATCTTTACACATAATTTGTAGGTTTCTGTCAAATTTTGGACAAAATCCGTCTACGGGAAGCCTGTCTGTCTGTCCGCGTTCTTGTGAACTCTATAACTCAAAAACTTGAATAGCTAGATGGATAAAATTTGGTACACAGATTTATCGTCATGAATGTAGGTCCGTATCAAATTTTGGACCAAATCCGTCGAAGGGTTGATTGCCTGTCGATCTGTATAATCGCATATTTTTAATCGCACTAACTTCTTAACAAAATTACTCAGATAAATGAAATTTGGTATGTGGCCTTCTTATTGTATGAATTGTAGATGTGTCAAATTTTTGTGTCAATAAGTTAAATAAAGGCTTTCAAATTGCAAAATTATTTTTTCTAATCCGATTCTCCATGCGCATGCGTACTGGTAGCAATCTCTCTGCACGCGGAAACAAGAAAACCTATAACGAATAAATGAACGAATGTATTATAAAATTCATTAGATAAACAAAATGAATAAATTCCAAGTATCCATTACTCATGCTAATAATCATGAAATTTTTCTTTTGTTCCTATGGTAAGGAATAAACGCACAAGAAATTTTGGATCCGAGTTTAATCAAGCTAAACCAACAAATCGGGTGGACTTTCGGAGAAACTGCTAAAACTATCATCGGTTATTGGAGGCGATTTTTGCAAACTTAATATCAAGGTGTGGCAAGCGAAATAGATCCCCTGATTGGTTGTCTAAAATTTGTTTCATTTTCAAATCATTATGTCACTGTACATCTGCCATAATATTCAGCGTTAACAACAAGGATCAACCACTGATTCTGAATAACTTGACTTTGCAGCGTAGCCGTTCAGCGAACATTCCGCAGGAATTAACTAATTATTAATTAACAATTTAATTATTTATTATTCTTATTAATTGCATTCCCAGATGTTTAACAGATGAGTTCCAGATCTGCAGATGGGCACTGGTAATCAAGTGACAGGATGTGGTTGGTGACGCACTGCAAAAGTGTGCTAAGGAATTCTTGATAGTTCCAGATTTGATCTAGCTATAATTGCGGCTGGTCCTCGAGATTTTAGTTGTAGTGCCCGCTGCACACATGAGTGTCCACTGTCCACTCGTGTGTCCAGCGGGCACTCATCCTCTGGACACAAGACTTTTGTAATTTCTAAATAGATTGAACCCTTTAATGGGAAAGCTGTAAATATTTTCCCTGCATGTATATTGTTATTAAATATTTATTTTATAATAAACTAGCCGCCTTCGGCGACCAGCTGTTCTCGTAATGTTAATGGCCTGTAGCTACGCTTACAACTTGGCAAAATATGGATGGTAGTAGGTGACAGGAGAACGTTGATGGCAAGTCTAGGAGTCATAAGCTTTCATATGAAATAAAAATCATCGATATCTGTCCAGTGCTGGAGGCTGGGAGACTGTCTGAAGGTTTTTTCCCAATTGAGAATGTACAGTAGGGTACTGTATTCTCGATTTCTTACAAAAATAGAATATGTTGGAGAGCAGGCGACCACTGATGACATATCTAGACTTCCTAAGCTCCAAATAAGATAATAATTATCGAAATCTGTCCAGTGGTTGGGGCTGGGGGACTGTCTGAAGGTTTTTCCCCAATTGAGAATGTACAGTGGATTACTGTATTTTCGATTTCTTACGAAAATAGAATGTGGTGGAGAGCAGGCGACCACTGATGACATATCTAGACGTCCTAAGGTTCCATGTAAGATAATAATTATCGAAATCTGTCCAGTGGTTGGGGCTGGGGGAGTGTCTCGTGGTTTTTGCAAATTTATTTTAAATATATAGATATTCGTAATATTTTTTTTCCAGATTCAATCTACTCGTGCAGTTAAAACTGAACTCCTGTACGTCATACCTTAGTCTCTTAGTAGATACAGATCCCCAAATGGAAGGAGCCATAGTGTTAGGCTAAACTAATAATAAATTTGTAAGAAATAGATTGCTTGATCCCCGATGCATCGTTCAGAGCAATGAGTTTATTCGGGTGAATATTGGTCGCGTCGGTTTTATTGATGGTAAGTATACAGGCGCATTCACATTATGTCATGCGCAATGATAGTCCGCGTGCAGTGACTAAGCATAAGAAAACCGATCTCACCTCTGTGAGGATGGCCCTCGTCCTCTTGATGGTGACCTTGCTGCTGTTCTCGATGGCGGCGAAGATGCAGATGTTCTCGCCCGGCACGTAACCGCCCCTGTCCAGCCGGATCCGGCAGATGATGGTGCCGGACGTCAGGCATGGAATGCCCACCTTCTCCTCGATCTCGCAGTGGAACGGTTGCTGTAAGAGCAGGGACACTTTCTATTAGAGGAAGTAAACACACTGGACTGCAAATACGCGAGGCACATTATCCAGTGTTGTTGTTTCATGGCGCGGTTACATTTCTAGCCGACTCGAATGGAAACGCTTCGTCTGAAGCTTTAAATGGACGAGTTTTCTGTTTTGTTTATTTGGGGTAATGTCGAATTTCCGTGCCCAGGACCGATTTCCAGTGTTATGTTTCGTCGAAGGGAAACCGGAAGCGGATCCTCAGCACTGTGTACCCAAAATAATCAAAACAGAAAACTCGTCCATAACTAAGTAAATTTTAATTAAAAATATTTTTTTTTATTTGAGAAGGTGCAGAACAGAAAAATCCAATTTCCGTGTCTCGCGATATAAAATAAATATAAATAAAAAAATACACAAAATAAAGAATGGAGAATTACAAAACAGAAAATATTTACACCTCACAGAACAATGTAATCATCAAGTATAAAGCCACATCATGTATTGTTTAAAAGTTGACGAGATTTGACCTCAAAACTTGAAAAGGCATACTCTAAGCATCTTTTGAATACTTATTAGAACGATTATATAATTTGCATAAAGAAAAATTGTTTGCGCAAATGTATAATGAAACTTAATAAAAGCACTCTGAAGTGGTCTTCTGTCTGTACAGTTCTGAACGGAGCGTCACAACGAATACAGTTGAGTATTCCAGGGCAATCAGTCATATTATTAAAAATTTTACAAACAAATAGCACACAATAAATATCTTTACGGAATTACAAACTATGACTATTGTAAATTTTTCAGATAAGTAAAATATATATCTAAATATTAAAAATAAGATTAGCCCAATAGAATGAAAACATAAATTTCACCAAAGGATTTTTAAACCTCGTGGCTTCTCGAAAAATGATGGATTCTACCAAATGATTTTTAAAAACCATAAGTTATTAATCTTTCTTAAGGAATGTTACAAAATTGAATAAATCTTAGTCAGTGGAAAAGAAATAAAGTGATTTAAAATATCCATAAAATGTTCATTGAATATAAATGGCAACGCTAAAGGTAAAATAATGTTTCCTATGTTTGGAAACAAAGTTTTTAATTAATGAAGAAGAAAATATTTAATGAATTGTCACGAAAAACCTTCACTCAAACCTTCCCTATCTTTCCTAGAATTTTCAAAACAATTTGAAGGCACTGCATGTCATATCCACGGAGCTTTTTTGTATTAATTCAGGTGTTAAGTATTTGTGCACGCTATATATATGTTAACTGTAACCTTTTATAACTGTTGGTTGAACGAGAATTTTGTTTAAGTTTTAGTTCAGTGTTCTACTAATAAACGCCTTGCATAGAAAATATCTGGTTATTTCTCGTATTTGAATCCAGAACTATTTCAAAGCCACGGTTTTTAAAGGCTATTTTTTCTTTAAGCAATTGCAGTTTTTTATACTCTGCTAGCGTAATTGAGTTATTTCTTTGTATAACGGATAACATAATACCATATTTAGTAGTTTGGATTTCTAAATCGTGCAAACTATTTATGAATTTTAACATTTATTTACGTAGATAAACTAGAATGTAGAATTTTTTCTGATCACCAGAACGAAGGAAACTTCCTTAGAAATGTGATAAGTCGATGCTCGGTTAACGAAGGATTCGAACAATCATCGTCCAACAATGGATTAACTGATCACTCATTGTACAGGAATGCTAGCGACTCCGGTTGCTTTTAAATAAATGTTGAAAAGCAAATAGAGCGTCCTCTCCTCGACTTTCTCCTTTATTAGCACGTAGAATGCCAAGACAAATTGCAGGTTTCCGCTCCAAGAAGCCAATCTAATCATATTAATTTATTCTTAACTTTAAATATGGTACAGTTCAACTGGTAATGGCATGGAAAATTTTGAAGTAACATTTCAACGTGATAAGTCGTAGTCGCCGTCCTGGACAAGATCGCCAGTTAAGCGAGGCATTCACTGCTGTTCCATTTGACGATTTTTGGAACATGAGAAGAGCAAACCTTTCGTTAAGGTCGAAAACTTTGGAGCAAATGGTTTGGAAGTGGTGGAATTCAAAGGAACTCAAAATCCAAAACTCCATCCACCGATTCCAATTTGGGACCTCGGTGCGAGGGTAGCGGGGAAACAAAAGATCTGCCTACATTGGGACCTCGCGTCGAGGCTAGAAATGAAACTTGAAATCCCCCGTGTGGGGGAGAAGGAAAACAAACAATCCAGTTGTTGGGACAAATGGCTTAGCCTTTCTTTCTCGTGACTGCCTAGTTTTACGACTTATCTCGTAGTTGGTAGTCAATATGTTAACAGAGTATGGTGTGTCTTGCGCTTCATCGCATAGTAAAGAAAATTAATGATTTTTTCGGATTGTTTGGTTTGAAAATTTAATACAGATCTATGATTTGGAAGGCAAAACGCTCATACCAAATTTCATTTATCTACGCCGTTACTTTTTTGAGTTATCACCTTCGCAGACGCATGGATATACAAACCGACAAATGGTCATCCCACTGACGTAATGGGTCCAAAATATGACGCATATCCACAGCTTTTATGACAAAACCCGGTGCCGAATTTCACCCAACTGGCTTGTTGAGTATTCAAGTCATTGTGCACAAATGAACATGGACGAACTAACTTACAGACTGACTTCCCGTAGATGGATTTCTTCCGAAATTTGAGAGTTTACTACAGTTTTGGAATGAAGGTCATACACAAAATTTCACCGTCTGGCTTGCTTCCGGTTTTGAGTTTTGTTCACAGACAGACAGACATGATACCAAAAATGCATTTTTCGGCCCAAAGAGGTCTAAAACATGGAGATTTCGAACCATTCAAATTTCGAAGTGGAATTTTTTGACGATTTAAATACTTTCTCTTTCTATACATCGTAACTGCAATCTAAAAATTAGTCAAACAAATTAAGTACTCGTTTCTAAATCTAGTTCTTAGTGGCTTCTGTAGCCGAACCTGAATTGCTCCTTAGCTAAAGGCCCCTTTTTAAGGCACTGGGACTCAAACGCACATCTAAATCAAGTCAAGTGCCTTTTTACTTGGCATACCGAGAAAATAAAAAGAGGGCTCTTATTCTTAATTCAAATAAAAAGAATCCCCTCAATGATCTTTGTGGGAGAAATATGAAGCACCTTGGTGGCGGTTGCCGTCGATAACTGCGATCGAAGGGATCCGCGGTAGGGGGAGGGGCGTCGCTCCCCGGATCCGCCCACGTTCGAAAGCTCTGAAAATAGATTTTAATCTCTGGAAAACAGATCGATCTCCCCCAACTTCTTGGTATCATGACACGGATTTCATGTATCCAGCAGAAAGGGAGAAGGTGGTCTTGATTAGGAAATTATCGGCGGCAACAGGTGGTTGGAGAGAAAGCCTTTTTAACGTATTTCACCGACCGAAACGTTTTATACGACCCCCAGTGAGAAAAGTTTTAAACAATGTCCAGATGTAAGACTAATGTTTTCATGTTTACTTCTCTTTAAAAAGAGCTCCATGAAACTCACCAAAAAGAACGAAGAAATATCATCAGATCAATTTTTTGATGAAGGATTTGTTCTGCTCTTAAGATGTATAAACGATGTAAAGAAATGGAAAGTAGTGTTCATTCTTCCTGTATAGAAAACTAGAGGTACAGAACACACTTCATGCGTCAGATACGCTATATCTTTGTTATACAGTTGTATTCTTTTCTGAAAAATATTTGATTACTTCTTATAGTTTTTTCTTAACAGTTGTAAGATTTTTTTTTATTTTCTTCTATAAGAAACATACAGAAAGAAAGTGCTGTAATCATCAAAATATTCGCCTCCAGTTTTTGATGAAACCCCACGTTTTAGACCACCCCGAGTCCGAGAACTTAGGAGATATAAGGAATGTTGGCCGAATTTGAACCACCTGAACATTTTTAAATGTAAGAATGTATTTAAAAATTTTATGAAATACACTTTAAAGTAGAAAAAGTAGCGTAAAAACTGCGTCATCGGTCCACTAAAGGAAACTGGTTGCCCAGATTGAACCACCCACTTCATTAAGCACATTTAAAGTATTGTTCCATTCTGAAATTGCCAATATGTATGTAATGATTTAACTTTTTAACCTTCTTTAATTATTTTTAACGATACTCTGTTTCAATTGCTTCTACTTCAACTGTAGAAACCACACTTCCACTTTAACTCCCAGTCACGAGTCTTTTCCGGGCAGTCCCCTTTTTCAGTATATAATCTCCCTGCACATTGTTAACTGCCATTTTTATTTCCAACATGTTAGCTGACTGTCACAGCGCGCCGCTTCGAGCGTTACTTCTTCAATTCTGGTCATGGATATTCGTTAAAATACGATTCTTTTACCTATTGAAAAATAACCTGCATTATCCTCTACGAATGAATAAATCGAGATTGGTTCAACAACTGTCTTTTCCTTGATTGTGTACACCTCACTTTTAAGAATAATGTTACATGTATGAACTCAGGAACTGTGTCTGTCTGTCTGTCTATCCACCCAACCGGTACAGTTGTTGTCATGGCATCAGGCACGGGGACATGGGGCGACGTTCTGTCTGTCTGTCTACCTGTCTATATATCTGTCTGTCCGTCTGTCTACCTGTCTATATATCTGTCTGTCTATCTGTCTGTCCGTCTGTCTACCTGTCTATATATCTGTCTGTCTATCTGTCTGTATGCCTATAAGTCTGTCTGTCTATCTATATGTCTGCCTGTCCGTCTGTCTGTAAACACGATAAGTCGAGAGCGGAACGAGATAGACATATGAATTTTAGCACATAGTTTTATCTTCAGAGTTGTTGACTTGTATAGAATTTTGGACCAAATTTGTCGAAGGGATTTGACTGTCGGTCGGTTTGTCTATTCGCGTGCATGTGAACGCAATAACTCAAAAACTCAACTTTTTTGATAAATGCAATTTGGCATGAGATCTTTTCGCTAAAACCTTAGATCAACGTCAAATTTTGGATCTAATCGGTTGAGAGGAAGGGATCCAAAATGTGTACAATCGTTTTTCTTCATCTTACTACGAAGCACATACCGAGCTATATTGTGTAAATATATGAGAAAGTCGAGAGAACCATTTTTTTTTTTTTTTTTTTGGAATCCAGTAATATTTGCGATAAATATAATAAAAATAAGATAAAACTTTCAGCGTTCATTTACTGGTGACTTAAATTTATTTGATAGCAGGCTGTTACAGTTTTTATATCTTTGTGAAAAATCGTTACATCGTTTTTCCTGAATGCTGCATAACTATGAAAATTATGCAACTCTTTTGTCACGTCGGTTTATGAGTTTTGAATTACTTCCAACCGTATTCGTTGCAAATAACGTGGATAACAAATTCTATATTAACAAGATTTTTTAGAGGAACAATTGCTCGCATCTCTTAATCACTGAAACAGCAAAATACAAGCAAAACGATGGCATTCGTATCGGAACATCATCTAAGAAAACAGCAAACGTAAACAACAAGCTTTCAAGACTCAAAATCATCAACTTATTCTCTTTCTTAATAAAAAAGAAGAACTCAATAAAATCTCAGCACGAACAAAATAATACATCTGGAGAAGACTCCTCTTCGGATTCAGAAACTTTTTCTCATTCAACAAGAAAAAAAAGATCTCAAACCTCCAAGATCCAGCGAGAATAAATAAACAATTTTTTACTTTTCCACTCCTTTTCTTATAAAGAGACATTTTTAATTTTAGCTTAGTAATACGTTCTCACAATCCCTTTGTAAATAATAATTCAGTAAACAATTGCAGCAACAGCCTCAAGTTCTGTTGGGACGCTGTATTGCGCGTGTTTTTAGTTATACAAGTTTGTAATTTTTACTTTCTCGTATACGAAGTATACAAAAACAAAGTGTTGTAATCGTCAAAAAAATTCGTCAAAATCTCGATTTTGACGAATCTCCACGTTTTAGACCTCCCTGAGTCCGAAAAACACAATTTTGGAATTATGTCTGTTTGTCAATACGATAACTCAAACACTATTAGAGCTACGGAGATGAAATTTGGTATGTGGTCTTTAAACATAATTTGTAGGTTTCTATCAAATTTTGGACAAAATCCGTCAAAGGGAAGTCTGTCTGACTGTCCGCGTTCATGCGAACACTATAACTCAAAAACCTGCATGGCTAGGATGCATAAAATTTGATACACAGATTTATCATTAGGAATGTAGATCCGTATCAAATTTTGGGCCAAAACCATCAAGGGGTTGACTGTCTGTCGGTCTGTATAATCGCATACTTCTGAAGACGAGACCTTCTAAAAGAAATTAATTAACGAAATTACTTAAATTCGTAGTCTTAAAACCCTAATTGTAGATTTGTCTCCAATTTTCGTTTAAATCGGTTATAAAAAAAAGGCATTGAAATTGCATATTCGGTTTTCTCCCCAATCTACGACGCAAAAAAAAAGGCGCAAACGCTTGAGCGAGCGTTTTGCCCACCTTAAGGGAATACTGCACATTTTCTGGCACGCAGTGCATTTCCCCCACAAACACACCCGTGTTAGTCGTATGCAAGAAAGTTTCGGGGAGGCCACTCCTGCTGGTTACTTCTTACCATGAGCAGGGATGGCTCCAGGTTGAGATCGATGGGGTTCATGACGATGAACACTTGTTGATTCTTGTGTGTAAGTCCGCAGGCTTCCTTGAGCTCCGCCTTGCAGTAGTATTGCACCCAGCCGTGCTTGGCCAGGAAGGTGGAGGGCAGACCCAGAGGGAGACCCAGCTTGAAGGGGAACGTGTGCACGCCCGGGGAGAGGATCATCATGCGACCACCACCTGCCAGGAAGAATCAATTGCTTTTAAACTATTATATAATTTATTATTTCAACAGCAATAATATCGAAGCATTTATTATTTTTACGCACTTTCCTTCAACTTGATTTATTTCAAGTTCGTAAACATAGAACTTTGTAATAGATGAGAATACATCAGTTAAATAATTTCAGAACTTAATTATCTGTTAATAGATAATTTAATTTTTTCTGTACTAGTGGCGCCTCCTGGTAGAGAATTTGAGGTAAAGTTGATTTCATGAATCCATAATAATAAGTCATAAATAGTAGACTAAAAAATAAAATAATTTTGAGGGAAAGACGACTACTTTTCAGCATTTTATTAAAATTGTGTTCTATAAAAACTATTTTTATTAAATTTGATATTTATGAATGGCTTCCAGACTTCCCTATTAAAAGTCATTCTTAAGAAATTTTCAACAATTTCTTCATTTTTTTATAATCTCGTCATTAAAAGAAGATGATCAATCTTAATTCTATTCAATTTCGTATGGGTGCATCAAGTTAGATTGCTGTGAATAAAGCTATTAAAATCTATGAAGGCACATACTCATAAAATTCAATAAAATTTTTTTGAAATATTTCCATGAAACGCATACTCGAAAAATCTTTAGTGTGTTGAATGTGGTAATTATTGATGAAATTATAACAAAATAGATGTATTTACAATCAACATAACCAATACTGAATTAGAAATTACATCGAGACGATAATCACTAGAAACTCTCTTGAGTATAAATGTTCTTTTTTGCATTCGTCAGATATGGAATTCTGGGATTACAGAAGAAATGCCAAGAGACATTTCTACCAGCCAATGAAACTCAATCGTATGCAGCCAATAAGGTGCAAGGAGATAGAACAGCAGATATTTTATAGTTAACACCATAAATCCATTCTAGATAAGAGGAAAAAATCAAATAATTACTTTTCATTTTTTTATGCTTCACTTGAAATTTTTCATTCCTATTCAGCTTTGAATGGCAAATAGAGCGTCAATATCAATTCATTAAATTTTCAACTCGCTTTACAAATGTCTCAGATTATGAAAAATTTCGGGGGGGGGGGGGTTGCATGCTTTTATTCAACTCGACTTGTTTCATTTTTTAAAAAATGGAAATTTTTAATTGATTTTTCACTCACTACCTGAGTTTGGCAATTCAGTATACCTGTGCATTCTTGATAAAAATACACTAAATTATTGTTTTCAAAATTTAATTAACGGCTAATCGATTAATTCACTTAAATTTTGCTTCCTTAAGAGCGGAGCCACTTGGTATTGAATTTCAGAAAAATTTATTACAATATTCCTTAATCAAAACTTAATTTAAATTAATGGCCGTGGTCAACTAATAATCAAGTCCTTAAAATATTTTGATTCCTTTAGAGCGGCGCCACCTGGTATTGAATTTGAGAAAAATTGATTACAAGATTCCTTAATCATAACTTAATTTAAATTAATGGCCGTGGCCAACTGATAATCAAGTCCTAAAAATTTTTAAACAATATATTTCCATTGGCAAGTGTACAATTTCAGAACTCCAGCACATCAGGAAGCGAGAGAAAAGTCGATCGCTATATTCCATCGTCACAAACATGAAACTAGTCAAATCAAATCAAAGTACAATAAAACCCCGGTTAACCGAACTCGAGTGAACCGAGTGATTCCCTCTGCAATCTCAAATCCAAAAAACACGTACTGTACTGCACGGGAAAAATCGCTCAGTCGAAACTCTTTTTGCAGCAATACCCCCACTGGTACTTTTCCGTTAGCCGGGCGCAAGCGAAAAATCGCCAAATAATGTAGAATTCCGCCAAATTTCTTACAACCCGAAAATTACAATTGGCGACATTTACGCCCTGCCATTCGCTTCGCTTGACGACTTGGCGCGCGTTTGGTTCATGGCGACTTGGCTCGCGTTTGGTTTACAATTGGCGACATTTGCGCCCGGCTAACGGAAAAGTACCCGCCCTACTTTTTTCTTTCAATCCTCTCCAAGAAGATTCTAGAATGCTGAACTCAAAATTAATGGGTATAAACAATATTAAATACGATATTGTTCACCTGTGTCTGTCAGGCGCATTGCTCCCGAACTCACCGGTGCGAATATTGCGCCCGATAGAGGGTTAACTTTAATAAAGAACATAAGTGTAGCCAACAATGAGAGTTTTGAATTCGTTTCACACTCAAAACATTTAACAATTACATGCTGTATTTAGATACAAAATAGTGATAGATGTCCATGGCTTAACCGATCAAATCGTTATCCGAACCGGTTTTTCCCCCTTTACTTCAGTTAACCCTTTGGGTACATTTGACGAGTGAGACTTGACGAGCGACTGCTTACTTGGGCGAAGTTACGGTGGACGAGTGAGACTCGTCATCTGCTTACTTGGGCGAAATTACGGTGGACGAGTCTGACTCGTCATCTGCTTACTTGGGCGAAGTTACGGTGGACGAGTGAGACTCGTCATTTGCTTACGGGGCGAAGTTACGGTGGACGAGTGAGACTCGTCATCTGCTTACTTGGGCGAAATTACGGTGGACGAGTGAGACTCGTCATCTGCTTATTTGGGCGAAGTTACGGTGGACGAGTGAGACTCGTCATCTGCTTCCGGGGCGAAGTTACGGTGGACGAGTGAGACTCGTCATCTGCTTACTTGGGCGAAGTTACGGTGGACGAGTCTGACTCGTCATCTGAATTTAAGAAGAATTATTGGCGCAAGTGTGGTCCTGCCAAATTATAATATCCGTGGGCGTCCTACAAGTAGCGATGCGCCACATCGTTTGCAAGTGAAAAATTGGGCACATTTTCCGGAGAATATTCCGGCATCAGAATTAAAGAAGCACCCTACAAAACGGTGTCACGTATGTTATAAACATAAAATAAGAAAAGAAACCACTTGGCAACGCAAACAATGCCAGGTACCTTTGCATTTACCGACATGTTTTGAAAAATACCACACGGTACAAAATTATTAGACTTTAAGTTGATTCTTGTTCTATATAAATATTTATATTTTGTTTCATTTATATATTTATTTATATTTTGTAACTAAAATGCTGTTTCAAATATATATATATATCACCAATATAAGTATATTTCAAATAAAATGTATTATTTTTACATATTAATCGATGGGACGGATTTAATTAGCGACAAATTAAATCCGTCCCATGGACATAAAAATCTTCAAATAATTCAGTTAACCGAGGTTGTAGTGTATGTACTGAAAAAGAAAGGAAACTGTAGATTCCCCGCTCTATCCTGAAGTCGCCTCGTCGGATGAATTATAATTTGAGCGGGTAATGCCGCGATCTATCCTTATTACGCCATCGCAGGGATTAGGAGTTGCCTTTTTTAGTGTCCCCTCCAGCGAAACGCTGGTTAGGGGAGAAAAAGCTTTGGTATGAAGCTGAAGGAAGAATCCTATTTGTATACAATCGACGAATTCATTTTCACTTTCTGGCGTATGAAGTATAGAAAGAAAAAATATCGTAATTGTGAAAAATTCTAGTTTGAGATGTTGATGACACTCCTCGCTTTAGGCTTCCTGAGTCCGCAAAACACACTTTTGTAGGCATGTCTGGGATTTCATTTTGGTAACATCCAGTAGCGGCTCGTCAGCTCAGAAACAAGCAGCGCTGCAAAAGTTGTACAGACCTAAGTTGTAGTTAATTTTGTGCTGATTATTTTGATATTTACAATGATCTTATACTAAAAATTGATAGTTTTTGAGTTATAAGCAAAACACTGAGGGGGGAGGGACTTTTCATGTTTTTTGGCTATAACTAAAATTCCAACAAAAATTATTAGTGGCAAACCTCAGATTCGTAATCAGCACCCGAAAAAACGCAAAGAAGCAAAAAATTACAACTCCTCCAGAATTGGATTTAAAAAAACTACTTAACGACTGAACTACTGAGAAAAGGCGATAAAAAGCCGAATGAGGAAGTCGTGCCAATCGAGAGCCGGGAAAAATGCAGCTCAAATGAATGCAATTTCATGCGGAGAAAGGGTTACTTTTCTCCCGCTTCGCTTTGCTTATAGCATTAATTTCGGATCCTCAGGAGGGGCAACACTCTCTGCAGCTCTGATCTGTCTCTCTCTCTAAATTCTTGATTGATTTTCCGTCTTCCTTCTGAGTTTATTTATTTATTTATTTACTTTTTTACCATTTTCGTTGATCACTGAATTTTTAAAGTGGAAAAGTAAGCCAATTTGAATAAAAACGAAAATACAGTCTTTTAAAATAATCTCAGAGGGGACTGTAGCTCTGCAACTCTTGTGACGAGGTCACCACTGGTAACAACAATATGAATGCTCTCTAGACGAATGCGTTACAGAATAACAAATTATTCTAAAACGTATTCGGCTAGAGACAATTCATGCAGGTACCACCAAAACGAAATCCTCATTCACAAAAAATATCAAGGGAGCATACTTAAGAATCTAAACCTCCAGCAAATTATCAATAAGTTAAAAATTTTCCTAACGAGAAATAAAGGTCTTAATGCCCTCAGTGCTCCGGGGTTTTTCTTTATTTTAAATCAACTAACCACTTTGAAGTTTTCCAACGTATTACATCTTTAAAAGGTAATGTTAACAACAAATTTGTTATTTCATGCAGTAAATATTAGCTTATTCTAGTTAATACTTGTTCAACACATAGCAGCTATCTTGGTAACAATAACAATCGGTATAGTTTAATTACCTTAATGGTTAGAAGGTATTATTCAAAATTTCTCATTGTATATCTAATCTCAGAAATTATTTTCAAAAAGAATTTCATGCTACCAGTTTTATAACTTTGCACCCGAGTGTTTTTTCTCTTCCAATAACTTTCGCCACAGAAACTTCAAGCTGTATAAATTATAAAAATTTGACTCTGCGCCCACTTGCATGTAAACACAAGAACTCAAAAATGTATTGATCTAGATGGATAAAATGAGGCACATGGTTTTATCACTAAAATAAGTTCGCACATTGTAACTCTCTGCAGTCGGATCATACATTCATTTCCCATGCCAAGGCTGATCGGGAATTCTCTTTGTGGTTATCCGCTAAATCTCCTTTTCAGCAAGCAATCTATCCATATTCAGTTGTTGAAACAACAGGAAAGAGGAGTGAAACTATCTACAGAGTAATTGGAGCTACCCATCAATTATCTCCTTGAGGATATTGAAAATCTAAGGTTTTTCCATTGCTATAGAAAATAATCTTCTGATACAGCATCTATGATGAATACAATATCTATGTGGAAACAAAACGCGTCTACCTTGTGTTTGTTTGGCATGATTCCATTAGTCGTTGCATTCTGTGTGTAAGGATTTTTGCATCACAATTCACAGAAAGAATGCCAGTCTACAAACATCATCGTGCTAATAAAAGCGAAATTTAAAATTCTGCTTTGTAGTTAGTGTCCAAAGAAAGCAATCTTTCGATCACGCTGCTAAATGCACACGAGTAAAAGATTTGATGAAACAATAAAACTAGCTAACTTAAACTTCATTTCAAAGCTAAAAAGTATTGCTGCAAATTATGCTTAAAATAAATTTCGAAACATTTGTTAAAATTAGAGAAAAGATTGTACGGGAAACAAATTGGTGTCAAGGAAAAGCTAATTTTTTTTCTTGACGTAGACTTACGTCTCTCCATAGTGGTCTAATGGTGTGTCGGTAAAGGAAAAAATTAGGACGCTCTTCGCGCTAATGTTAAACGCTTATAGATCCATAACCAAATAACATAGAGAGTTTATTTTAGTTTCATTTAACAGAGAAAGATAGACGTTGAAGATTTCGAAAAGAATGTTAGAATTTAGAATTACAGTGTAGTCACAGTCGAGCTGCAAAGTGGTGAAAGTCACGAAGAATTTTACATCGATGGAGTCACATAGTCCCACTAGACTAATAGTCACTATAGACTATAGTCCCTATAGAGTCACTATAGAATTAATAGTCACAAAGAGCTGCTTTAGTCACAGAAAGTCACAGTTGAGTAAGGCAAAAATGTCTACGCCCCTGAATCCCAGGGGCCGTTTCGCAGAGACAGCCTCCCGTCGATTTTTTTTTTAAATTTTAATGTGGTGTGAAAATAGTTTTTGCGTGATAAAACAGTTAGTTATTAAAGTAAAAAAGGCTTTACGATTAATTTTCTATTAATTAAAAAACAAATTCAAATTTTAAAAAGCCGTTTCTTAGTCAGCACCTACTACCCCAGAAGCAACTACGTGACAAATGTGGCATCTGCCCTGTACATACAACGTTACATTCGGTGCGTAACTCACACTGTTTTTAAATCGCCAAATTTCTGAAAGTTTGCCAGTCTAAAAACATAATCATGATAAAATAAAATCAAAGGGCCATTTAAATATCTTAAATGAACAACTCACGTAGGGCCGAAGCTCATTAACGATTGGGGAAGAAAGAAGTGGCTGGAAAAAAAACCGCAGCACATGCAAAAATCTCCGCAAACAAAATTATCATGAGCTCTTTTTCCTAATTCTGTTGGAAAAGCAAAATATCATATAATTAAGTTTTAAAAAAATAAATGTTTATTTACACGGATTTATATAAGCTTTTATTTCAATTGTTTCATTTGCAAAGATGGGATTTCGGAATCAATTTTTCACTCGCTTCGTTATGTGTCAGCGTTTGGAAATTTTATAGAATTGTGTATTCTCGATTATCATATACTATTTCAATACATTTTAGACCTAAATTATCAGTTAATGGATTCATTTAATTAAATTTTCATGCCATACAAGTGGCGCCGCCTGGTAGTGAATTTGAGAAAAATTGATTTCTAGTTTCCATAGCATCAGTATTAACGAATAATAAATTAAAATCCATAAAGTGTAGAAAATTAAAATAAAAATAATTCCTTTTTAATAATAATGGGATTGTGTTTCTAAAAACTGTTTTTGTTCAATTTCTCTCTGTGAGAAATGGATGAGCCAGCACTGACCTCCCGTGGGCGGACCCTCCCCGAGCATCCTCATCTTGAAGTCGATGTAGTTCTCCTTGTCGTTGTACCCGGAGCCGCCCCGCTCCGACAGCCGCACGACGCCCTCGCCCAGGATGTGGAAGAATAGGCCTGAAAGACACCAATTTATCAGAAATCTTAAAAACACAAATATCCAAGACTCAATTTATCAGAAATCTTAAAACCATATATCCAAACTCAATTTATAAGAAATCTTAAAAACCCATATATCCAAAATTAAATTTATCAAAATTCTTAAAAACACATATA
>BGPR01000184.1:842643-877321 GCA_013235015.1 Araneus ventricosus
GTGTGTGTGTGTGAGTGAGTGAGTGAGTGAGTGAGTGAGTGAGTGAGTGAGTGAGATAAATTATTTTAGCTTTTTTAATTACTTTTAATGATAACTCATTTTTAATTACTTCTACTTCCATCGTAATAAGCGTACTTTGAGTCACGAGTCTTTCCAGGAAAATCCCCTTTCTTCTGGGTATTTAAACTTTCTGCCCTTTTTCGTTATCTCTTTAATTCTGGTCATGGATATTCATAAATTATGATTCTTTTAACTATTGAAAAGTAACCCGAATTATCTTCTCCCATTAAATAAATGGAGTTTGATTAAATTACTGTCTTTTCCTTGACCCAGATACTCTACACTTCACCTTTAATCATGATGTTTCATATATACTGTTATTAAATATTTCATATGTATTCAATGGCCGTCAGTGCTTGGGTAGTCAAAATTTAACTCCAGTACATCATAAGCTATTACTGATTTTGGATTTATATTTTTACCTAGATACCCATGCAAAATTAAAACTGGTTTATTACTTACAGCTCTTTGCTTATAGGATCTGCTAAATAGTCGTGAATTTGTAGCTATCAGATGGCAACGGAATGCGGTTCAAGTTCTTTTGTGTTCTCCACATCTTCGATTCATGATTGCCACCTAACGGACTTCCAGAAGGAATTTTATGATCTCACTTCACTTCCCTCCCACGCACACAAGAGATAAAACCAACAGAAAAGCCTCTGCGGTCTACAGGTGACAGTCTGTCAGGCGGGTAGTCTGACAGCCTTCGGGAACAAAAATCGAAATGTTAGCACCGCCATTCGAGAAAAATGAAAGCAGCACTCTGTCCGAATTTCTGCAAACTTGTTTTGTTACGGATTTCTTTTCAAATCCCAATTCTAAAACGCAGAGCAAAGTGAAGAAAATAAAGCATTCCAACATATTTCGATGGGGACGCCTTGGAGTGATTTGCACATGAGTGATGCTCGGGAACTTGTGTGAAATACATTTAATTTGGGGTAAATCAATAATGTAAAGAAGATGTAATATATATCAGTAGCGATATGAAGTTTATATATCGTCGCTTACCATGCAACACTATCCCAATTTTTTGAAATTTCAAAGAGGGAAGAAATACTCGATTTGTCGCAGACAATAACGAATATTTCTGCATTTTTTTAAATTTCCAATATAAAGATGAGACCGCATATTCCGACCAAATGCAAAAAAAAATTCTGAAATATTTGTTTTTGGTTGAGAAAAATTGAGTATTTTTTTCCTCTTTGAAATTTTAAAAAATTGAGTATTTCTTTCCTCTTTGAAATTTCAAAAAATTGAATATTTCTTTCCTCTTTGAAATTTCAAAAAATTGAATATTTCTTTCCTCCTTGAAATTTCAAAAAATTGAATATTTCTGACCTCTTTGAAATTTGAAAAAATTGAGTATTTCCTTCCTCTTTGAAATTTCAAAACATTGAGTATTTCTTTCCTCTTTGAAACTTCAAAAAACTGAGTATTTCTTTCCTTTTTGAAATTTCAAAAAATTGAGTATTTCTTTCCTCTTTGAAATTTCAAAAAATTGAGATAGGTGGTGTTGCATGTTAAACGACGATATGCTATTCTGGAGTCCATTTCTAAGTCAACTGTGCTATTTTCAACTTTAAGAGTTAATTAATTCTCAAGATATTTAATTAAATAACAAAAATTAACCCAAACTTCGGCGTTTTTGCTTATCTCTTTGCCAATAACTTCTGAAATAATTTATCGCACAGAACATATTTATATACCATCTTAAAGAGAAAATGATTATCTGCTTAATGATACAAATTTAATTGCCTCAACTATGTTTATAAATTTATCAAAATTCATTTTATGTTTTCAACATGCTTTGTAACATATGTTGCAATGCTTTCTATTGTTGTAATTAAATTGAAACCCATTGTTATTATTTCTTCAAAATTTTCATTCACATATTTTTGCCACTCTTAGCAATATTACTTTCTTTGGAGATTAGCAAAAAGGCAGAATTTTTACTGTCCATTTTCTTTCGTAGCTTGCACGCCTTTTATTATCTGTTAAAGAAGAGAGGAGTTTAGCTGTTAGCCGAGGGGTCAGACGACATGGGAGAAGGCGAAAGAAAATCAACAAAAGACCCTGTAGCGAAAAGTTGTAGAAAATAATTTATTAATAACTTATGGAGAAATTAACTTTCGGCGGTTTTAACAATATTTTGGTATAACTATTATTCCCAATTTAATTTAGAAAATCGTTTCAGTCCATAAAAAGATTTTATTTATTATAATGTTTTATATAAAAGTTTCACATTTAGTTTAGTTTAGTTATGCTACTGTCCCGCTTTGAAGCAACACGAGGGCTATTTCAAGACGACCTTGTTATTTTGAACCGCGATCAGATGACGAGGACGACACCTGAGCTGGCACCCCTGTCTAGACTTCCGCACCACATCAGTGGTCGCCGTTCCTCCGTCGTGCTGGGTAGTTTCCTCCCCCTCCGTTTTGTTAAAGCCTTACACCCTGTTGGGTAGGCCTGGGCGGAGTAGGCTTCTGGCCTCCTACGTATGATTTCACGTGTAACAGGCTCACACACGCGGTGGATCTTCAGTGGAATCGGGTTTCGAACCTGGAACCCTCCGGCCCCGAAGCCCGAGAAGCTGCAATAGGCCACCGCGGCACGTTTAACATTAAAAATATTAGTCATGAAAGTATTTTCAACCCAAGCAACGCCGGGTGTATCAGCTAGTTTCTAATAAACTAAATAATGCGGTGCTTTTTAGTGATGTGAAGAGAGACAAGTACAGATTTTGGGCATCTTTCTTTTGACGGAATGGGCCAGAAATTTGATGCAAGTTTTGATAAGAACACATACCGAATTCCATTTATCTGAGTCGCTATATAATTCCCGCGAATATACGGATCGGCAATTGGTTGGAAATTCTGACACAAATCTTCAATTCGGAAAATACAACCATATGTAGCTCTTTGTCTTTAGCGGTGATTGCGCTTCTAGACACACTTAATTCTGAAAATGGTTTTTACTAACTCAGGGGGGGGGGGGGCTGACGCGTGGAAATCCATCGAATTTTTCGACGATTGTTGGGGTTACCATACGTCCCGTATATACGGGACTATCACCGTATTTCACCGCTCAGTCCCGTATTACTATTCGCCCCGTTTTCTCCCTAAATTCTGCGTCATTGTAATTTTAAAACGACTTGCGCCCAATTTTATAATTATGTGAAGGAAGAAAATCACATAATTACGAAAGTAAAGTCAACTTGAAAATATGACTGGGCTAAAAAGGATTGGCCTCGTATCATTTTTATTATTCTACGTGTTCATTTTATTAGATAGCTTAAACTTTATTGATTTTTTTATCCCCATTAGTAAAATTAGTAGATTAATAGTAAAATAAACAGATACTTACCCACTTTTTTCATGTTTTATTTATTTAGAACTTAAACTTCCCGTATCACTGCTTGGCAATTATGGCATTCCTAACGATTGCGATGCTTTTCCTCTTTGTGTAATTCGTATATACAGTGGCGTGGTGATCTGAGGAGGAAATGGGGTGTAGATTCCCTGGACGCCACTCCCAAGGGGTGCAATGGAGACAAAAATCTATGCGTTTAAACCCCTTTTCAAAGGAAAAAAATGATGAGAAACCGAAAGAAATACAGTAAACCATCAACGTCTGGCCCAGGCCTGGGACAGACAACAGAAATCTATTCATGCACATGTACAGTGACGTGATTTTACTGCTGGCTTGGGTCGGAAAGGAAAATAAGATCCTTTAGTTAAGGTTGTCATACTTTCCGTACATACAGGACTGTCGCCGTATTTCACTTTGGCAGGCACATGCTTTTGAACCTAAGACCTTTGGGTCCGGAGTCGCGTGTCTTAACCACTAGACAAAAGGAATCCCCATTGCCCGGAGGTAGATACTGACTTATATACATCACAGAATAAGATGGCGGAACACGGTGCAGTACAGGAGCAACCCCCAGCTTGTTTCATATTATCTGAATATCAAGGAAGCAATAATTGCACTATCATGTGTTGCTTGCATATGCGCAGATTGCTGCCGCCCTTGTTTGTGCGCAGGCACATGCAGGCTTTGTGCTATGAAATGCGCCATAGGCTTTGAAATGAGAGCTACTTTGCTGTAGGAGTTGTAGTGCTGCCATCTGTCGGATGTAGCAGAAGATAGAATTGATTTGTGATGCTGCCATCCATAATTGATTTGTGATGCTGCCATCCATTATCTTCGTCCGATAGCCACCACTTTAGCAGGCACGTGGTTTTGAACCTAAGACCTTTGGATCCGGAGTCGCGTATCTTAACCACTAGACAAAAGTAATTCTCATTGCCCGGAGGTAGATACTGACTTATATACATCACAGAATAAGATGGCGCGGCACTGTGCACTACATCACTACTCAGTCACGTATTACAATTCGTCCCGTTTTCTCCCTTTTATTGATCAAACGTAATAAAGTTATAAGAATACGTATTTGCCATTCCAGCTCACAATGCAAATGTGGAGAGAATATTTTCCCTAATGACAACTCAATGGTCGAACGAAAGAAACAGGTCGTCAATGGAGACAACTGAAGCAGTTTTAATTAGTCATTATAGTTTTAAAATGGCTTGCGCCCAATTTTGTAATTATATCAAAGAAGAAAATGATATAATTAAGAAAGTAAAATCAAAATATGACTGGGCTAAAAAGGATTGGCCTGGTATCTTTTTTATTATTCTACGAGTTCCTTTTATTAGATTGGTTAGACTTTATTGATTTTTATCGGAGTAAAATAAACCATTACCTACGCACTTTTTTTATGTTTTATTTATTTAGAACTTAAATGTCTCGTATCAATGCCTGGAAATTATGACAACCCTATTTAGAGGTGAATAATACACACATAAAATGTTTCATTTTAAAAGACGATCAATATAAACTTCAATTAAGAGAAGTAATGCATAGGTATGACGGATTTAATTTTACAAAACGATCAATATTAACTGCAACATAAGAAAAGTAATGAGCAGAAATGACAGATTTAATTTGACAAAACGATCGATATAAACTCCATCATAAGAGAAGTAATGTACAGGAATGAGGATTTAATTTTACAAAAAGATCGATATAAACTTCAACATAAGAGAAGTAATGTACAGGAATGAGGATTTAATTTTACAAACTGATCGATATAAACTTCAACATAAGAGAAGTAATGCACAGGAATGACGGATTTAAGTTTACAAACCGATCGATATAAACTTCAACATAAGAGAAGTAATGTACAAGAACGACGGATTTAATTTCACAAACCGATCGATATAAACTTCAACATAAGAGGAATTATGTACAGGAATGACGGATTAGATATTTTCAGACGATGAACGGGAACTGACGGTTAAACGAGTGACTGTTAATCGAAGCTTTACTGTACCACTCAACTACTGATGACGACTAGAGGCGAAATAACCATATAATGCTCCAGGCGACACTGACCCCTCTCTATTGCATATACGAGAAATCTAAGAAAAAGGATTCTAATTTTGAATTCCCAAAAATGATCGAGTAGCGCAAGATGCAGCGCGTTTTGAAGTCGGAAATTTAAACAATGTGAGTTACAGCATTGAAGGTCAGGATCCAGCAGAGACGACCTTCAATACATACCTTCCCCATTTATCATTTTGCCCAGCCGCTTGTGAGTAAGAAAAACTGTTATCCCGAGATAGAATTCCTTGTTTGCTACCACTCTTCAAGAAAGTAATGTTTTTATTATTCGCCAACCGCCACCGTGGAAAGCATTTACATTAGCCAAAACGGCATGATTGTGTGAGTCTGTGGTTTTTAATATCGCAGATTTCGAATTTAGACGATGCATACCCGGAAGTTCTGCTGAGTTTAATCTAAACATTTCCAGTTTTCTCACGCGACGAGTGGCTGCTGCGAAACTCGTTTCTGGCGGCCGGGAGAGGAAAATGAAACTGCAATTTCATCACCGAAACTCTCAGAAATTAGGACAGAGCAGTTTCTTTAATGAAAAGAGTTTTGTGAAATTCCTGTTGCAAAATAACGACAGCTGAAAATCCGTCATAGGCGGGAACAAATCATTAATAATAATAATAATAATAAAGCTTTCTTCTACTTTCTGGTGCGCGAAGTTGTACAAAGAGAAATATATTGTAATTTTCAAAAATTCGATCCGGAGATCTGGACGAGTCTCCCCGTTTCAGACATCTAAAAAACACATTTGGGAAATTATGTCTGTCTGTCACGGTAAACGATGGTTCGAAAACACAACGAGCTAGACGAATGAAATTTGGTATAATGCCTTCGAGTTATAGTGAAACCAAAACAGCGTTCTGGCACGGCATTTTTTGACTAGAAATGAACAAAAAACAAATGTAGAAACCTCCTTAACCCATATTTCCTCATCATCCTAAAAATAGGACAGCACACACAGGTGGCATTTCAATTCAAGCCTTCTCCATTATCTACAAACCGACATTGGGAATTTGTTGCGCCCTCTTCGTCGAAGTGACAGCGCACCTGAACTATTCTCCGCTTCCACGCAGAAGAACCTTCACTTTATAGAGGAAGGAACAATCAACAGAACAGATACACATGTATCTTAACCCTCGCATATTAGATTGCTTTTGTGGACTTCTTTATTTGTTTAGTTTTTCTTTTTCTCACTTTTTTGTTGTTATTGAACATTTCATACCCATTTTTTTTCAAATTTTACTTTCATTTTTACTGTTTTTGTTTGCATATGCTTTTTATGATACTTCTCTATGTTTCTTGTCTATTAACCCAGAATTTTAGATGTGTATTTTTGTAACCTTTTCCATCTCTCTGCATCCGCCATTATTTTCTAGACATTTAAGGAACGTCTTCCGATGTCTCTTCCACTTCAAGTCCTCTACACTGTTTAAATAACCAAAAGGTTATATTCGCAGGGGCATGAAGCCGTGTTCTGTTTCTGTCTGTCCTTTCTTGAGTAGGAGAAAACGATAGCCCAGAAACTCAAAGATCTAGATATATGAATTTTAGCATATGATTTTTTCATTAGCGTCGTAAATTTGTATCAAATTTTGATCAGAGTCCGCTAAAGGGTTGTTTGTCATATCCATTGTATTTCGCGTTTTTTAAAGGTTTGCTTGTCTAAGCTTCCCAACTTCTACTTAGAATTTTCAGAACATGGTCATCCCAGATCAGCAAGAAGAGGAAAGTGAAGTTCTATTATTTTTGGTGTTTTTGTCCATCTTCCGACTGCCAAGATTCGAAGTGGAAAGAGGAGGGAGGACAAGCAAGAACTTGATCTGCCTTTTTTCCTTTCTTTTATGAAGTATCATTTGCCTTCCGAAATGTTTATCTCTCCTTCGATGACGAATCGTGCATGACGTCACTAAACCTCAAGGGTTCGTCGGGAGAATCACAGTTTTACCACTTTATTCCCAGATTGGAATTAAAATGCCCAGAATCCCTTGTTTTTAGTTACATTCACAAACATTGAAAAATTTAAAACAAGATTAACGAAACTTAAAAAATTGCCTCTCCCTTCCCCTCAACTAATGCTACTCATACTAGAACAGCTCTTTTAATGCATAATTTAAGTTCAGTTTATTTAAACATGTAATCATCACCCACGCTCACTCAGAGCGGGAGAATTTTTTATTTTATACAAACTGCTCCATAACGTATATAAAATAAACAATGCATAATAAACGGGACGTAATAATGCATAATACATAATTGTACTACATCTGTCACAGGTGGGTAAAAAATTTCATTTACAAGTTTTTGAAGCGAAATCAAAAGATTCGTTGTCTCCTCCCACCTATGATGGGTGTAGTAAAATTTTTATCACGCATTAATTTATAATGCTACACTAGAAGATTTGTACCCGTCTAAGGCAGGCTTTTAGCCTGCAAACCATATCTCAGAACTGATTTTAACAGATTTAGTCACGAAAGATGTAATACAAAATCGCATGCACATTGGCAAAGTTACAGAGCATGCAAAGAAGTCAGGGAAAAATCGATCACAAAATTACACCTTTACAAGTATGAAACTCTTCAAGTTAAATGAGAGAGTGTGAAAAACTATATATAATGATGTGTGACATAATAATGCATAACATATAATCTATAATGGAATTGTCCAGATGTGTCTGTAGCGCTGGGCGGGGCTTAAAACAACCCTCCCCTTTTGTGTGCGTCATTATTGAACCAACCAATCGGATGATTGGTTGGTTCAATAAGAAATAAATGAAAAAAAGTACAAAAAATTACCTTCTTAATGATATCAGTTGAGTTGCTTTACAATTCTTTCTCAATTTTAATAAATTTTTAAAAACATTCTTGGCATAATTTAGAACAATATTTTTCATTGTTGAAATGCAATTCGATCCATTTTCATTGTTTAAACACATATTTAATTGCGTGTTTCGCTTTCATTGTTGAAAACTTCGGTAATATTCTTATACAATCATCCAATTGCTTGGTTCAACAATGACGCAGACAAAAGGGGAGGGTTGTTTTAAGCTCCGCCCAGCGTTACAGACACCTCTGGACAATTCCATTATAGATTATATGTTATGCATTATTATGTCACACATCATTATATATAGTTTTTCACGCTCTCTCATTTAACTTGAAGAGTTTCATACTTGTAAAGGTGGAATTTTGTGATCGATTTTTCCCTGACTTCTTTACACACTAAAGCTCTGTAACTTTGCACAGTTGTGAGTTCCCGATGGGAATTTACTATTTTAATATTTTCAGAATTATCAATCGATTAAGTTAATTAAATTTCGATTCCATGCAAATGATTCCTCTATTAATGAATTTGAAAAATTTTGATTTCAAGAGCCCGTACTATTTGTAATAATGAATGATGAATTAATGACTAAAACGTGGAAAATAGTCGAAATAAAATTCCTGCATTTTAGTCCACTAACAAAAGCACATTTATTTTGTAAGAATTATGTAATAGTTTATTTGATGAAAGATCAGTAGAAAGTTTCTTGCATAATTCTTTTGACTATTATCAATTTCCGATACCAGTTCATTCGAGAACTCACTTCGCTCGAATGAACTTGGTGCGCGCGCCATCTGGAAAACGCTGGCTCCAATCACAGAAGTCAAACGGCTCCCTTCATCATTTCACGTCCCGACTCCGACGTGAATAAAAACGCACAATCCATCGGTTGTTGGAGTGACGCGGGACCACCTGTCGGAGTTAATTAAATCCGACTCCCGAGCGACGCAAAGATGCAGATTCGTTAATCAGGCCGTCAATTATGCTCGTGACGACGCAAACGGATGCAAATCTTCCTTTCATACGGAGAGGACACCGGGTTCTTGGAGTAATTTAGTTTAGTTTAGGTTAGTTTAGTTTAGATTAGTTTAGTCAGATTAATGTCCCGTTATGAAGCAGCGAGACATTTTGGGACGGACCTCTCTCTTTTGAGTGTTGGTCAGGTGACAGAAAGGACTTCCTATTCGGCACCCCCCTCCAAACTTCCAAGCCAAACTAGTGGAAGGACTTCTTTAACGATGTCATTTGCTAACTAACAAGGTGACACCAGGGGTGTAGTGGAGGAAGAACGCACCGGAACAATGTTCCGGCACTGCATTTTATTTACGAGAAATAAATAAGAAAAAATTCTGAGAACATCCTTAAAACAGTGCGATTTATGTCACCCAGGTTAGAGCGTTCCAGTACTGCTTTTAGTGCGTACCGGCACTGCTCGACACCTTCTGTTTTGGAAAGGTGCGTCATCCCGCTGGTGTGGTGCGGAAGTCTGGATTGGGGGTGCCAGCTCAGGTGACATGTTCGTTCCCAAATATCCCTCGTGCTTCTTCGAAACGGGACATAAATGTAACTAAATTTGGAGAAGTGTTATCGGTTTTATTCACCTAAGAAGCCACAGAGCACTTGAGATGTTTATGGATTCCACGTCAGTTGGTACAGTAAAACTTATACTAAACGGAATATAAAGGGACTAGAAAAATGTTCCGTTTTAGACAGGATTCCGTTTCATACAGGACTTATTAGTATAGTAAAACCTGTACTAAACGAAATCTAAAGGGACTAGAAAAATGTTCCGTTTTAGACAGGAATCCGTTTCATACAGGACTTATTAGTATATGAATATTTCGACGGGACCAAATATTTTTTCCGCTTAAGACAGGATTCCGTTTCTTACAGTGTCCGTTTTAAACAGCTTTTACTGTATTTAGAAGTTGGAACACACGCGATTCCGTCGCCAATTTGGCGGATTATGGACGTCTGTGCTTCATTAGCAGCTATCTTGCTTTGGCGACTTGGCGCCGTTTTGATAAAAGTGTGTTCCAAATTCTAGATTTTAACCTCCACGTCATTTTTGTGTCAAATTATAAAGTTTATCAATGACTAAATCTTAGTTTGAACGATTAAAAATACGATAAATCGATGGGCGTATGGAAATCAGTTAAGGGGTTGATAACGTAGGGTTCCGAATCCGAAACAAATCAAAACAATCAATGTTCGGGCAGCTCTCTGTGGTAACAATTAGCAGAGAGATTGTAGAATTAATCGCCCTTTGAGAATAGTAGAGGCGAAACCGGTTTTCGAGTTAAGACCACCAAATGGCACCTTAATGAATCCTGCTTCAAGCAAAAGAGGCGAAAGGGAACCTCAAATTGTTGCCTCTTGAAGACAGTATAGGGAAAAGAGTACCTTTGAAACGCTATTTTTTCGAAATAGTGAGTTAGTTTAGTTTAGTTATATTAGCGTCCCGTTCTGGAACAACACGAGAGATATTTTGGGACGGGCATCGTCATTTTGAACCACGGTCAGACAACAAGGACGACACCTAACCTGACGACAAACTTCCACACCACACCAGAGGAAGGACGTTTATCCCCCTACATATGATTTAACATGAAACAGGCCCACATACACGACGAACATTCAATGGAATCGGGTTTTGAACATGGAACCCTGCGGTTTCAAAGCCACCGTCGCCCTCTCCAATGGTGAATTTCGGACTTGCGCCATTATGATTGTCAACAGACGAAGTGTCCAAATCAAATTATGGTTTCAAATTTTAAAATTGCCAGCAACTATTTGAAATACCTAGCTTATTATCTAAATATCAACAATTTAGAGAAATTTTTAACACACCCATATTAAAATATTGAACAATCTTACCGCTCACAACATGCGGGTATCCGCTGCAAAGTCTTTTTAGCAGTCAGTAATAGCAAACCAAGACAGCATTACAAATGTGAATACTAGTGAAATAAATTAACATGAGATATTAAAAATTAAACTTTGCATTCAACAGAATGGCGCAACTTCCAATAAAATACAAAAGAAAGATATTTAATTAAACAAATAAAGAAATTACAGAAGAACCAGAAGAAGTAAACAATAGTAATAACAATATATCTTTAGCGCGCAACGCAGCAGCATCTAGTGATTGCCTTAACACTATTGTCTATATTAAACCAACCAATTAAGATACAATCAAATAACGGAAATCGTGCTTCAATAAAAAATTATAACAAATTAAGATTAAACAAATAAAATGGGGAAAAAGTGAAAGAGAACACGGATGGCGAGCTTTTTCAAAGTGCCACTCGCCATCGAAGTTCTAAATTGGATAAATTTTCTGTCAAGGGAATGACTTAATAGTCAAATAATATTCCCTCTGTGGCCTAACTATTCCCTACATTACAAATGTGAGTTATGCTCGCCTGCGAGAAGCTTTCAGTTGCAGCGAACCTATCTAATTTTCATTCTACGTCTCTGATTTCTAATCTGCTGAGAAGTGAGATCTCTCAATTGCCCACCGCATCCTGGCAAAAGCTGGCATATTTATATAACAGCTGCGGCGAATCAAATACTGTTGCGATTCAACATTTGGGAGTTTGTATGTCAAATGAAGTGACTCAGTCAAAGAGAGACGCAAGCACAAACATAAGTCGGGATACTCTCCCTGTCGAAGTATCCGGAGTCAATTGAAGAAGGATCGCTGCGACATCATGAATACTGAGGTCGAAGTCCTAGTAGCGGTCACCAGCCTTATGCTCAACCCCTAACGAAGGAAGTACACTTCATCATCGGAGTGGGGTGACTGAATCCACAACATTACTGCGAACTCCAGGGAAGCGAGAACCCGCTTACTTATCCGGCGACTTCTTATCCTCGTACTCGTGATGGCCCCACCCGTTGCAGCCAAAAAGTGACGCAAATTAAAATATAAGGAAGTGAAAACATTAGTTTATATTTCTCGACTAACTACACTACGTACGAAGAAAGATGATTCGAAACTTACAGCAAATCCGACAGATAACCGAATTTTGAAGTTGAAAGGAGACAGTAAATTATTTTATAATAACTCACTTAGAAAGTCTATATTACCTAATAGCTAGGTCAGGGTTTCTCAACCACTAATGTTACGTTAAATTACTTTTGGTGGTGCAATTTTTATACAAAAGATTTAAATGAATGTTCAAAATTCATGTGAAACGGCATCCCTTTTAACATTTTGTTTAAATCTTTGTTATTCAGATACTGCACAACTAATTGTAACTAGAAAAAAACGCAGTATAGGACTCGTTAACAAGTTTCAATCCTACTGCCCTGAAAATTAAGAAAAAGAAAGTTGGTTAAGAGATCTATTTTCAATTTCAGATACTGTGTAAGTTAATTTTTTTAATTCGAGAAAGATATCTGGTTTTAGATATGGGACAGAAATTTTATGAATGAGCTCAGAAAAGGCAGCTTATGAATTTTTTTGGTACAAAATAAGAGACAAATATATTTTCTGACAAAAATAAAAAAATTCAAGGCCTTTCAAACATCATTTCGAATTAATTAAAAATAAATCATCATTTTGAATTTAATTAAAAATAAATGTAAGACACGGTTGCAACTTTAACTTGACTTAAAGTTTGAAATAAATGAAGGTAGAGGTCGATATATAGATATATGTTGCAATGTAACAGGTTCAATTGTCGCATTAATCCTCATTTTAATATCTGTTATTATGTATCATTACCCAATATTACTACAATATACTATTGTACCTATATTTGCATTTTATTATAAGGTAAAAATTTCATCTACGAATGTAAATAAATAATATAAATTTTGAATGATTTATTCTTTGATTTCAAACACTCAGTTAAGAATGCATTGATTTTTTTTACCGGAAAATGTTTTATTGACGGTATTTATGATTCTGACTTATGTGGCACAAAATGTTAAAGTTTGAGAAACCCCGAGTTCGATTAATACCTCGTTCTAATGCGGCTCGTTCAAGTTTGAGAAACCCCGAGTTAGATTAATACCTCGTTCTAATGCGGCTCGTTCAAGTTTGAGAAACCCCGAGTTAGATTAATACCTCGTTCCAATGCGGCTCGTTCAAGTTTGAGAAACCCCGAGTTAGATTAATACCGCGTTCTAATGCGGCGCGAAAGTTATTTCGGGACAGACCACGTCATTCAGATGAGGTAAACGTCATCTAATTAGATTATCTGGATGACGTTCTTTCATCCTGTTTGGATCATACAAAGCATATGCCCGTGATAATATATATTTCAAAACAATTTTGTCCAAATTTAAGGCATACATTTATAAATACCAGTAATATTGGTTAACTTATATTCGGATACTATACGTAAACATAAATTAAAATATAAAGTAATTTCTTCTGAAATGGGATTCGGACTTGTTGACGAACATTCTAAATTCTCTGATAACCGCCCCTCAATCAAAGTCTTGATTTAAAGGAAATTCGGTTAATTGATTCGAAGATCTCGATTCTTGCAAAACAGCACAACTTTCATCTTAGTCTCGCTTTTCTAAAATACAATGGGTATTATTTTATACAAAATATTTTCTCTTTAAAACTTCTGAGTCGAATTCGAAAGTTTGTTTATTATCACGTATACAAACAAGGGAACTTGATTACTGAATTATTTATATTATCTGTTAATCTTTACTATTTTTACACACTTTCATATAACTTGGTTAGTTTTGTGTTTGTAAAGATGTAATCAATTTTTCATTCACTCCCTGATGGCATAGAGTTTTGAAATTTTGTGCAGAAATGTATTCTCGATGACAATATTCTATTTTCAGAACTTAATCATCAGTGAATCGATTCATGTAATTAAATTTTGATTCCATACTTTTGGCGCCATATAGCACTGAAGTGCAGAGAAAAATGAATGCCAGATTCCATAATATTTTAACAATGAATTAGAAATTAAAACTTAGAAGTAGAAAATAATTAAAATTTAAAAAAATGCTAGTTTTTTATTACTAATAAAACAGCATTTTTAAAAACAGTTTTTATTAAATTTATTTGAAATGCTTCCCGTATTTTTGGATAGAGAGTGTATGCGAAATCTCATTGACTTCATGAAAGACTAACTAATTCTCAGGCGCGTGTATCGCTTAATATACGAAGGTAAGTCATTAAGTAAGTCACAAAAGATAATAAAAAAATAATTCACAATGATAATCACTTGGAAACAATTTTATTTTTCAACATAATCTCCACCAATGTTGATGCACTTATCCCATCGTTTTATCAGCGCCCCAACTCCAGCTGCTTAAAATTCTTCGAGTTGCTGTCACATCCACAGTAGGAATTCGTGTTGAACGGATGACAGTGCTACAGCAACCAGACTTAGCACCAAGCGATTTTCATCTGTTTGGTCCACTGAAACAACATCTTGGAGACAAACACTTTGCAGACGATGACGACGTTCAACACGAAGTCCTACTATGGATGAGACAGCAACCCGAAGAATTTTACGCAGCTGGAGTTGGGGCGCTGATAAAACGATGGGATAAGTGCATCAACATTGGTGGAGATTATGTTGAAAAATAAAATTGTTTCCAAGTGATTATCATGGTTAATTATTTTTTTATTATCTTTTGTGACTTACTTAATGACTTAGCCTCGTATGTCACTCAGTTGAATCGCGTCTGCCTATTAGTAAGGTCTTAACCTCGAAGTCGGTTTAGTTTAGTTTAGTTGTGTTAACATCCCATTTCGAAGCAACACGAGGGCTGTTCTGGGACGAACCTTGTCATTTTGAACAGTGTTTAGATGACAAGGACGATACCTGAGCTGGCACCTCCCTTTCCAGACTTCCACACCACACCAGATCCTCTCATATTGGTGGTTCTTCCACCCTCCGATCTGCTTTTGCCTTACACTCAAATGGATACGCAGGGTCGGGCTGGATTATGTATGCACCAAACGAGATAGAGGAAATTTGGAACAAGACATCAGATTTAAAGTGCACTAGGCCCACATATACGGCGGATCTTCAGTGGAATCGGGTTTCGAATCTGGAACCGTCTAGTCCGGAAGCCGAGACCTACTAATCACTACGCCACCGAGGCTCTGCCTCGGGATGGAGAGTTCCAGGTAAGAGCCACAGAAACCGGGTTCCATTTAAGAACCCCCTTTTATATGGGCCTGGTGAAAGCTGAATCTGACATCAAGTGTCAACTCCCTCTGGTGTGGTGCGGAAGCTTGGAGACGGGGCTTCTCGTCGTTTAAGGGATGGGCCGGCTCACCTGTCGTCCTGACCATAGTCCCAAAATAGTCCTCGTGTAACTTCAGAGCGAAACATTAATTGACAGAGCGAAGCGAGCTCCTGTTTCAACTCGACCGTTCAGCATTTTGTCTGTCTGTAAATTTGTTTGTTACGGAGTTACGACCAAACGCGTTGTTCGATTTTCTTCAAATTTGACATGGATGTTCCATGAACTCGTTGAAAACGATGTATGCGTTAGGATTTTTATTTTTTGATTTTGTTTCAAAATGAGGGCCGTTTTAATGGTTTCAGTGTTTAGCGAGTCAATGGAGAGTTTGGCGTCATTAAAACTTTTGAGTCGTTTGGGTAAGAGCAAGACATTTAATTGTAATTTTTTAAATACTTATAAAAACAGAGAGTTGAGTAGTTTGTGCAATAAAATAAAGCCTACGATGAAATCAGATCTTTGGAGGAAGGGACAAAAGGGGTTCTACGAGTGAAGTCTACTGTTCATAGAAGAAAAGAGAGTTGAGTAAATATTTGTGCAAAAAAATAAAGCCTACGATGAAGAGCAGATCTTTTGAGGAAGGGACAAAAGGGATTCTACGAGTTCATAGAAAAACAGAGAGTTAAGTAAATAATAATATTTGTGCAATAAAGTAAAGCCTACGATGAAGAGCAGATGTTTTGAGGAAGGGACAAAAGGGGTTCATAGAAAAAAAGAGAGTTGAGTAAATAATAATATTTGTGCAATAAAATAAAGCCTACGATGAAGAGCAGATCTTTGGAGGAAGGGAAGAAGGGCGGTCTACTAGTGAAGACTACTGTTCATTGAACTAGTAGTCGAACTGAGCTATATCTCTCAGTTTTAAATGCTACTTGTGGTATATGTGAGTCACCAAAATCCCTGCCAAGACACTGCGTCAAGAACTGCCGCAACAAAAGAGACGTCCATTCAGCCGTCCAGAAAAAAAACGCCAAAGAAAAACCGGCATGACGTCAAGAAAATGTTTGAGTCGCTGAGCACAAAGAGGGGGAGCTTATTTTTAGCCGTCGAGTTATTTCTTCCCAAACAAAAACGGCGCCCGGATTAAATCCGGAGAGAGTTTCTCCTTTTCTCCCCGGATTAGGAGGGGGGAAATGAGTCTATTAGGGAAGGTGTTGATTCTGTTTTTCCAAATCCGGGAATTTGTCTCGAATCGAACCACAGTGGGGAAGTTTTTCTCTTTTAGCCAGCCTGTTTATAGAGACATGAAGGTGGGGAGGATTCCTCTCTCTTCCCCAAATGTAACCAAAGATAGTGAAGTTACTTACTCGGATCAGAGGTTCCTAGAATGACCAGATTCACCGGCAGTGGCGTAGAGAGAGTAAGGGGCAAGATGCAATTTTTGGGTGGTAATTATTTGCAATTTAAATTGGACCATATTCAGTGGGATCGGGAGGCAAGGGGGTATTGGTGCCCTGGATGCCAGGTTTAGGGGGCGCCATGTAGTCAAAACATTACTGCGTTTATGCCATCTCTAAAGCAAAATGTAATGAAGGGGCGTAAAAATAATATGATGTCCCGGGCGCTATTTACGCTTGCTAAGCCACTGCTGACGACTAGGGCAGAAAATATTATTTCCATATATTTCCCGAGTGCCACTTATCCTCGCTACGCCACTGACCACGGTGAAGAAACTGTTCTTTTTGGTCACTTTTTAAAGTCAAATACCTTGGGAGGGGGCGAAAAAATTCACATCATGACTAGGGCGCCACTCGCCCTCTCTACGACACTGATCATATTCGATTTTATAAATACAGTTTGCACTCACAACAAATAAAGAGTGTTCAGTAAAAATGTATACACACTTTGAATAGCTATTACATAAACAATTAAGTACATATAACAATGTTTCATTACCCAGATTAATAAATACAAATGTAGAATTTTATCAGCTGTCGAAATGTTCAAGACTTGTAATTAATTATACAACAGTTTTTTATTATTTAAAATTGCAATTTTTTGCATTAAACAACCTTCTCATAAATAATGGCTCAAAACATCATCGTCATTGCAGCTACTCATCGAATGATTGTCCGCTTTTGACAATGGAACACAACTTGAACTTATCATGGGTTAACTGTGTAAGGTAATTTGTCAGCGTGTGAATGAATTAGGCTTCTTTGAAAATGCCTTGACAAAAGATTTTACCTGAATTTACAACAGGAATGTCTTATGACGCACATTCATAAGATGTTTGAAAATGAAGAATGCTTCCAGCAGGATGGAACTGTTAGAAAACAGAGACGCTGAATCAAGACAGAGTCAATTTTCCATTTTATAAATAATATTTTTACTGTCAATACAATCTCCTTGATAGTATCGAAAAGAACCATTAAAAACACAAAATACATAGCCACAGTCACAGTAAAAGCACATAAAGCGCGTGGCTTTATATATATTATTGTTACGAACACGGAATGTCGCTTCCCAGCAATGTTAGTCTTATGGTTGGGAAGAGAGCTTTACAGGGATAAGAATGGAATGGCCGGTAGTGGGCAGGCCTTGACCCCCGACATTGGCGACCATTTTGGCGACTTTGCGACAAATTTGGCGACTCTGTTGACAAATCGAAGATTCCCGAAAATGAGATTATTTTCTCGATATCTCTATTGGAAGCCGAGATCCTGATTTCTCCAGACATTTCCATGTGACGTCACGAACTGTGAGACTATAAATAGGGCTGTTCTCGGATCACAGGGGCGAATCGTCTGTGAACATGTTGAATCGTCTTTGGACTTTGAACGTGTGTTGATCGACTGCGATGACCTTTCGAGTGCGAACGCCTTTGGAATCTCTCCGCAGTGCGAGCTACTAAGCTAGAGATAGACACCGAGCGGTATTGAAAGTGCTGTAACTGTTATTATCGGTGATTTGCTGTCTGTTATATTGCTAATTTGTGCAAGTGCTGTTATTGCCGTTACCTTATCCGGAATATTTAAGATTAAAGAGCCGTTCTCAATTATCCTGCCCATTGGACTCGTTCACCGTGACCATTTTGTAACAATTTGAATACTTGCCGTCAGCAACTTGTATAATGTCACACAAAAACTGCTACCGTATGTCACAATAGTAATCACAGATAATAACCTTTACCGTACGGCACGACCGGTAATAACCAACAGGAACCTCTCCTATGAGGCCTATCGCAATGAATTATGTTTACAGATGTTTAGACAGAACAGGTAGAATTCAAATCTCAACTGGATGTCTTTTGTGGAGATACATGAAACACCATATTCATAGCTCAAGGTCAGCACCAAAATAAGGAGTTGCGATGTGTCCAAATGCAATTTACGTACTTAGCGCCGTTTTGCAATTCAGTCGTATGGTTCTATCAGCAGAGCCTTGACAACAACGGTAAACACTTCCGATAACTGACAAAATTCTATATTTATATAAATTAATTAGAGTTATGAAACTTTGCTGTATGCTAATGATTGTTTATGGTATGGATCATTTAAGTGTGTATAGATATTTGTAGAAGACACTGAATATTGCCTGATAAAGAATTATTCCGCTATAATTAAATTTATTCAACATGAAAAATATTTCAACCTGAAAAAATATGATGCCCACGAGAAGAAAGCATCATCACTTATATTAATTATTTTCCATTATAAAATGGATACTTTCCAATTGGGTTGCATCTTTCCATTTATAACTTCTTTCTGCATCTCTCAAACCGAAAGTTACTATTTTTACTCTACTGATTATCTGACAGAATTAGTGACTAGTAATTAATTTAAAATACTAAGCAAAAGTTGTAAGTAAAAAAATGCATCTGTTACCAAGTACTTTTTTAACGTAGGACTACGTTCCTCCCATTGGGGTCTCAGGAAGGAATTTGATTCACACGCCAAAACGCCACATAAAACGTTGTATGGGAGATCCTCTATATCTCGGTAACTACATATGTTAAAAACATAACTAATGTCTTATTTTAGAGATAAAGGGTAACAACAGAAGTTACAACAAAAATTTGAAAATCGGAATTGTGGTTCAGCGACTACAGAATCGCAAAGTTGGACAAAAATACGCATAAATTGGTGACTTCACACGCATGAAGTGCGCGCGCACAGTTGGTTGACGCTTTCGCTTGCCACGTTTTCGCGAGCGAGATTTCGTGATTGAGTTGAAAATTTTGTTGGGGAATTCATATATTGATTCAACTTTAACAAGAAAAATTAGTCCCGAATTATTAAATTATGTATGTTACTTTTCATATCATCGACCGATCCTACTCAGAATTGTAGCATATCCACGCACGATTGAAGAATTCAAAGCAAAAGAATTGACATTTCAATATATTTTATTAAGAAATAAAACAGTTTTCATTGTAACCTTAGTTTCATTTTATTTCGCCAATTTTCCATACATTAGTCAAAAGATCCATACATTAAACAAAAGAGAATTGAGAGTAACTTCGAGAAACAAAAGAGAATCGCGAGTAACTTCGAGGAAAAAGAGTATCGCGAGTAACTTTGAGAAACAAAAGCATATCGCGAGTAACAAGGAGAATCCGAGAAGCTTCGAGAAACAAAAGAGAATCGAGAGTAACAAAGAGAAACCGAGAAACTTCGAGAAACAAAAGAGTCATGCTAGTAAAATAGTCCTACGCCTTTAACATCAGCGGATGTTTGGAAAAGACAGCCTCCCGTCATTTGTTTTAGAATTCATGTCATACAAGATGAACAATCTTTGAATTACAGTTCCATGTGCCCAGTATAAAGTATCAAATTTGGTGCGCAATTATTCGAATTCTCACATAGTTCCATGTATTAAGTGTAATCTATTTAAAGTGAATTGCAATTATATATTACCCTATTATTTTCGTAAGCATATTAGGGCATTACCTTAATTATATATACCCTATTATTAGCAAATGCGAAGGACGCCCGGGGCTTAGTACGACTTTTTCGCCCCACATCATATTTAGGTTTAACTCAAAACGTACCGACATTTCAACGATGCCTTGGAACTGGTCATTCCACCGACCGCAGTAGGTTTAGTGTTGAAAAGTGACTGAGGTTTTGTCGTCAGGGCTGTAACCGTATTGTGTGAGCTGAACTGTTATTTTTCTTTTTATTTTAATGAGCGCATATCTTAAAATACCTGCATCCGAAATTTCTATCTGTTTCCTTGAATTTTGTCGAAAGACGAGTCCCTATTACAGTAGAGTCTCGATAATTCGAGGTGGGCGGGACCGGGCCTACCTCGAACTATCGAAAACTCGAGTTATAGGAATCGTAAAATTTAATAAATAAATAAATGGAAATAAAAGCAATTTTTAAATTTCAGTGTAGTATATTTAAATGAAAAATGTACTTACATATTAATACATTACTGCTGATAGCAACAGGTTAATTATATCCTAAAATAATTGTCAATTGTTTTCTGTTTAAACACATTGCTCCTATATATCGATCTTATATATATATCCCGTTTTCTTCGAGAGGAGGTATTTCTGCAGGTGGCTTCGGGGTGCGCAGTGGACATATGACCCGTCGAAGAACAATAAAAGCCAGATGCAGTAATTCTTTAACGTGTTACGTATGAGTTGGTCATTATTTGGGAGCTGAACTCATTTTTTCACTAACTCGGATTTATGGAAAACTCGAACAATCGAGACTCGAATTATCGAGACTCTACTGTACTCTTTTGCATATTAACCCTTTGAGGCCGACTGTCACACGAGCGTGTCAGCTGCTTGCCACATTCTCTTCCGACTGTCACAAATACGTGCCGGCTGTTGAGATTCTTAGCTACTGTCAGTGCGACACCAGCTTGAAACGTTTTATTAGAATTTTTCATATCATAAATTATTATCAATTATAACAAATTATTATAAATTTACAGCCGTCCTCAGAAGGTTAAAATCAAATCGGAAGGCATTTCGTTTGTCATATACAGATGTGCACTCTAATTGTGGTACAGTAGCTCATTTCCAAACTGACAACCAGTCTCAGACTGTGGATTGGTTGGTTGATTGAGGTTTAATGGCGCAAGAGCCATTTTTGGCTAAAATGCGCCAATCAAAAGTTATAATTCAACATAGTGGTACTAAAAACTAAAATTCAACGAAAATGTAAAAAATTGCCTGACTCAGCCTGTGGGGCACCCCCCCCCCAGGAGGGGCGTGATAATGCAACATGGGGGGGCGAGCATATCGGGAAAAAATATCATTATAAAAGTGATTAATTTACTGAAAGGAAAGTAAAACAAAATACATTGTGACATAATAAAAAAATAAAATGCACATTTAGACTGATATAATGCACTTATAAATAGGATTGTGTCAGTACTGCACAATGCACTATTATTGTACACATTGTTATTGTATGAGATGGGAGGCACGATGAAAATTATGATTGAAAATTGGGTCGCAAATACTAAAAGGTTGAGAAGCACTGCCGTAGGAGATAGGCATATATCATACTTTTAGTTGGAAAAATGCTGGAAGAATTAAGACGTCTATATTTTTTTACAGTTCTCTGATCGTATTAGTATTTTTGATAAGAACAAAATGATCTTTTATTTTTCAGTCACTGACAAAAGCGTGTTTGTAAAGACTTCTTTATTTTTATTACGCATAGAATTCACAACAAACTCAAGTTATTAACGTTACTAAAGCCTCGAAAACAAATTTTAATCTGTTTTAATAGACGGGCTATCTTAACAAATTCGACCTCCCTGCCCTAGAGTAGTCTGGCGCGCCGGCGTCAGAACCGTAACTAGGAATTTCAGCGCCCTGGCCCAACTAAAATAACTATCGAATAAAATAATTAAGAACACAAAAAAAAATTGCCTTTTCAAAATAGGAATTGGAAAACCAGATTTCTCCACCCCTCGCATGCATGATTAATTTTAACGGTTATATTAAAGTTTTTTTCAATTATTTTCTATACATGTATTAAATACAAAAATGCCCTAATAAACTTAAATTAATAAAATAAAACATATATAAACGCTTTATATTTTATTTTAACATTTTTAAATTTATTTATTTATCTGACACAAAAATATTTTAATTTACGGCTTAAGGTATATATGTTTATGTAACATAACAAAATCTATGGATAGCTGAGTACAAAAGCCCTAATCATGTTTTTTTTCTTTTAATATACATAAAATAATAGCTTAAAAAGTTTTTGGGTCAAAATTAAAATCAAATTAGTATAGTAAATTCCTGGGATCAATGGTGGATTAGCAATTTAGTATAGTACATTTCTGGGATCAATGGTGGATAGGCAATTTAGTATAGTACATTTCTGGGATCAATGGTGGATAGGCAATTTAGTATAGTACATTTCTGGGATCATTGGTGGATTGGCAATTTAGTATAGTACATTTCTGGGATCAATGGTGGATTGGCAATTTAGTATAGTACATTTCTGGGATCAATGGTGGATTAGCAATATATATGATGTATTAGGATTCTGAAGCCCGTTGGCAGTGAATTTGAGTAAAAATCGGTTCTTTGTTTCGGTAATATTTATAATAATGAATCATAAATTAAAGGCTAAAAAGTTGAGAATAATTAAAATGGAAACGTTTTCGGTCTTTTTGTACACTAATAGAACGTGTTTTTAAAAACTGTTATTTTAACCTTCCAGCATGCTCACGTATGCAGGAGATTGTTATGTTGTGCATTGTATTACATACTTATCTCGCTCTTTTATAAAGTTAAGTGCAATTTTTATTTATATACACTTTGTTTACTACTAAGCTAATAAATACAGATTACGAAAATAAAAGTTGCCTTCATTTTTGTAAAACAACACGATGCACGATTTATGTATCTCCTGATCTCCGATCTATGTGCGCCTGTTGAAAGGTTAAAACTGCTTTTTGAAAAAAACAGCTCACCTACTACTGGCATATCTATCATAATGAATCATAAATTAAAGGTTAAAAAGTTGAGAATAATTAAAATAAAAATAATTTCCGCTTTTTAGGTACACTAATGAAATTTTGTACTTAAAAACTGTTATTTTGAAACTGTTTTTCAAGGAAAATTGCTCACCCAGCACCGGCGTGTCGTTCTCCAGCTCGACCAGCACGCTGCCGGACAGGAAGGAGCCCGGGAGGTAGAGCAGCGTCTCATTGTCCAGGACGATGATGAACTTCTTCAACTTCTTGCTGATCCTACCGGACGTCGCCTCCGTCCTTACATGGCCACTGGTCGCACTATACCACATGCTGTCCAATGAGTCGGATCCTTGACAAGTATCTGCCTCCTCTTACATAGCGAAGAACGGACAATTTCAGTCAGAAAGAAGTCTTTCTCCAGAGTAGGTATCACTCTCGAGTAGAAATTTAGTAATTCAATTAGCACAATTCAGTCAGCACAAGCAGATTCAGGTCGTCCAAAATCTTTTCTGACAATTTCAATCAATACGAGGTCTTTCACCAGAGTAGTATCCAATTCGGTCAGCGCGAACAATTCTTCGGATAATTTCAATCAACGCGAAGCCTTTTACCAGAGTAGAATCTTGTACCTTGAGTAGAAAAAAGCTAAGAATTAAAACATCCGGGCTTGAATCTAGTAACTACGCACTTGTTTTCTCACCTTCTGCACATGTGTCATAAGTATTATACAGGAATTTTTAATCGCTCATCGTGTGGAAATAAATGCTCAGGAGTAAATTAATCGTGGACGTTAAATATAAGAACGAGTTGGAAAATTATTCGACTGATCTGTCTTCTGAGCTAAATATGTTATATTATAAGTGAATTAGCGACACTTTTTCGGTCACTATGATGACTGTAATTGATGAAGAAAAATGGTTCTTTCCAAACTTAATCATTCAATTAGTACTAGTTAAAGATCTTTTCCACGTACGAGGTTCAAAGTTGACCAAAAGACGTCATGTTATTTGAATTCCTCCAGATCCCAGGTGTATATATTAAATAATAGCAATATCTGCTAAAGTAATCCAGTGTTTTTTCTCACAGCTCTACTATTACAAAGTCATCACGGAATTCCATTATCCAATAGCGCTAATAAGTCCCAGAAGGTTGTAAGCAATTCACCAATCACACGATCAACAGTTCACAGGTTTTACCAAACTCTCATGACATCGAGCGTTGGAGGTGTGAGGGCAAAACTCTTCACTGCAACCGGCAACACAGAGTAATCGCTCGGTGCATCAGCATTGTTGTCTCCAAAAGCGAAATCGAACTTGATTAGACTTTCGCCGATCCCTTTCTGCTCTGGTGCACCGTCCGGTTCGATCTGGGAACCACCCCGATCCGGAATCGTTTGGCACCTCGAGAAGGAGCGAAGTCAGTGGCCACCGCAAGAGCGAGGTCAGCCGGTGGAGGACTGGTTCCGGTATGCTCGAGAAGTCGTTTGCTCGCCCCGGGTGAGCTGCGGGCGAAATATCCCACTCTGGCGTTCGAAAGCGATGACCCGGCCTCACGCGACGACCCCGCCAAGAAGAAGAGCTGCTCGAGGAAGAGGATGGTGTTCGAATGGAGTGTGCGGAACAATGGAACACTTCAACTCGGATCATCGCATAGCGGTTGAAGGAGGGGAGGAGAGAAGGGGGAGGCACTCTGATTCGATGGGGTAACGGGTCAGGAACAATTAAATGTCGGGATCATGAAACAGATAGTTGAGGTGAGGCGTACAGGTGGTTATTAAACTGTTAAGTAATACTCGTCTGCTTTAGCGGATGAGTTGGAAGGACAGGAAATTCTTGCAGATACGTGGCATTTGTTCTGTTTTAGTTCGTTCGCGCGCTTTATAAATTCGTTGGATCAGACTGACTGGCAGGTTAATTCCGTAGAATGCTTAAAGGAAAGCTAAATGCCATGACACTGAACAGAAATAAAATAACTTCAACTTATTAATGACACTTAGTGACGAAGCTTCAACTTTTGGCTCCCGGAGCGAACTTACAACATGTCACCCTTCTTCTAGAAGTTACATAGAGCACATAAACCTCAATGAGGCACTATTTTCTGGAAAAGTTATATCAATAATTCCATTTTTATAACGAAGGTAGCAGTGCATTTCCGGAATTTGCAACAAATTATACTCATTTAGAACTGCAGAGATTTTTGGAGTGTTTACTTTACTCATCATAGAAACTGCTATGTGTAACGGCATAGCAACTTCGCACTCAAAACCTAACTCATATATAAATGATTATTTTCCAAATATCTTATTAGTACGCAATTCGTCATTTCACACCTTTGTATTCTGGAGATGGGTTGCGAAATCGCGCCTCCACCATTGGGCACATATCCGCAATTTACCGGCAAAATGCAAAAGATACAAATTAATTGTATTAATTTCTTATGAACACAACCATTGAACAAGTGTCTATGCTCTTCTTATTTTTAAAATACTTTCCCTGTATGTCTGATTTCGCCACCTCTTTCGAAGTGACGGTGGGGAGGACCACCCCTCCACCCACCCCTTTAGCTACGCCACTGTTAATGCGTCCATTAGTTAAAAACTGTTCTCAAATTAGATACATTCAACCATTCCCACCACGTGGCTAATTACTTTCTCGTGTAGGAAGTATACAAAGAGAAAGTATTGTAATCGTCAAAAAATTCGAACTCGAGATTTTGACGAATCTCCACGTTTTAGACCTCCCAGAGTCCGAAAAACACAATTTGGGAATTATGTCTGTGAACACGATTACTCGAAAACTTAGAGCTACGAGGATGAAATTTGGTATGTGGTCTTTAAACATAATTTGTAGGTTTCTTTCAAATTTTGGACAAAATTCGTCCACGGGAAGTCTGTCTGTCTATCTGTCCGTGGTCATGTGAACACTCTAACTCAAAAACTTGAATAGCTAGATGAAAAAAATTTGGTACACAGTTTTATCATCATGGATGTAGGTCCGTATAACATTTTGGGCCAAATCCGTCAAAGGGTTGATTGTCTGTCGGTCTGTATAATCGCATACTTGTAAAAATTATATCTCCTAAACCCTTTGGCTTAGATAAATAAAAATTGGTTTGACGTTTGCTAATATTAATTATAGATCTGTGCTCAAATCTCGTTTCAATCCGTTGAAAAAAAAGTTGTCCAAATTGCATATTTGTTTCAAAATGCCCATTGCGACTGTGTGTTGGCGAGCGTTTCGCTTATTTTACTGAAGTCAGTATAGCTGGCTTTTGACTTTGGCGGTCTACGAAGGAAATTGTAGCTTCGGATGTGCTTCGGAAATTATGGCAACCCTTGAATCAAAACCCCGTTCTGACATTCTCCAATGGAAGGTTGCGTGATATCTGTAGTAAGATTTCGTAGTCAAAAACGATAAATAAAGTTGCGGTACTTCAGAGCGCGTAAAAATTGAGAACATACGCAATTCTTTTTGCAAAATATTAAGTTTTTGGGGATTCATGAATTTGATATGTTTCATTGTAAATTACCATTCATAATTTTTTTCTCAAAATAACTAGACCATGGCTAATTACCCCAAAAATATTTACCTACCCACTTGGTGTTTACCCACCCCACCGGTCGTATGCGAGAAAGTTTCGGGGAGGCCATTCCCGCTGGTTTTTTTTGTTGTTGCTATATTGAAACAACACTAAGATAAACTCTTACAATCACCAACAAATCCGCACTAAATGAGGAATGTTCAAATTTGTAAAGAGATCGTGGTTCTTGCGTTAGGTTAACGCCGCGCTTTGAAGCTGCACGAAACTATTTTTAGGCGAACCTCACCACTTTGAACCCTAGTTAGATGACACCTCACTAAGCACTTCCCTCTCCAGAGCTCCACACCACACCAACGGGAGGAACTGACCCTCGACGGCAGATTTAAAGTTCACCAGGCCCACACACACAGCGGATCTTCGCGGTATCGCCTATTGAACCAATCCCGCGAAGTGATTTGTAACTGACCATAGTGCCTATTCGTGGCGGCCGGTCTTTCGGATACAACGGACGGCTAAACGATAGGGTGGGTGGTTTCTTTATGAAAAATTATCTTCTCATCCCAGATGGAACCTTTTGGAAACGGGACGGCGAACCTTCCTTTTCGTGCCTTAAGTCAACATTAATCGAGCCTCTTTCAACTCAAGAACCAACCAATTCATCACAGGGCATGGACCGTTCGTGACCTGTCTTCACAGGTTGGGTTTATGTTCACACGATCGTTGCTTTTTCGGTGATAAAGGTGATCCAAACCACTACGCAACAGTCTGCCCAGTGACAAAACCCTTTTATTTCACGAATCCCAGTGCTGAAAACCTTTCGATGTGGTGTGAAAATATTGTTCAGAACCAAAGATCCCCAGCACGACTCATGAATGTTATGATGATCCTTCATGAACGAAGGCATGGTATCATCTTGGTTTAAGAGAGACCTTTTTCGCTTCCACCAGCCATTAAGATATTCACTGCAGACTTTTTCTGTTTACTTCACGAGTTAATTATTGTTGGTGACGTGACAACGTCTTTCCGCCCGTTAACATTGATAGTCGGTCGAACTTTCTTGTGTGACAGAATACCGTCAGATTTGAATCGCTAATAACTACGAGACTAATAACGCAAAATGAATGGTTGACACCACAACGGATATATCATGTCTGTAAGAGTTTGTCGCATAGGATTTGTTTTGCCTGTGACGTCATCGTACCAGTGTAGGCGCATGCGCGTGATTGTTATGAATTAGTTTCGTGTAAAGTTATAAATAAGTGTAGCGTGGAAACGCGTTTAGCTGGGAGGTTGAGTCTGGTGTCATTTTAAAGAGCTTGAGGAATATTACTAGGACCCAAAGTGAGACAATAAAAATATTTATCATAATATAAGTAAAAATTGGTATTAAATTGAAAATTTCAAACTCCGCATGTGTTTTGATTATAACATGCAGAGTTTTCTTCCGAATTGTACGAAATTTACAGAATGCTTGACGATACGTAAAAGAAACATTGTATTAAAATTTGATTTCAAAAATTTGAATATTACGGGAAATATGAACATTTGTAGTAAATAATTTTTTACTTCGCATACGCGAAATGTATTTCTATATACTATCAACAGATGGCGCCATGAAAAGCTACTCTAAATAAAAGATAAGAAAGGCGCAGTTCGGGTCCGCTCCGTAGATTTTCGTGGAAACGTCTGGATAAAATCATAAAACAAGTTTTTCGTATTAATATTTAATTTAATTATGAATCTCTTTTATACAATATTTACACAGAGTAATATAATGGTTACAGAATAGATAAATCCCAAATTTATCATGCAGCAAGGATCTGTGGTAGCTTGTGATTATGTATTCTGTAACCATTATACTACTCTGTGCAAATATCGTATGGAAGATATTCATAATTAAATTACATATTAATACGAAACACTTGTTTTATGATTTTATCCCGACGTTTTCACGAAAAATCTACGGCGTGGACCCGAACTGCGCCTTTCTTTTTATTTTTTTATTTTATTTTATTATTTTATTTTTCTCTCTCCTTTCTGTAATTCATCTTTACGCTGAGAGGGTTTTATACAACCTTAAACCTTATCTGGTCTGTTCCCTCCCAGTGGATTAATAATAATAATAATTTCTCTTCCCCCTAAATAAAGGGGAGGAGCCCCACAGATTAATAATCGGTGATTCTCCTCCTAATGAGCAATGGTCCATGGTATTCTTTCATGTGTTGTTCTTTTTACCTTCTTGTTTTTCAGTTTATTGCATTTCTGTGTGCTAATTTTTATTATTAATTTGTTTTTTCTTGCTGGACAAAAAAAATCCTAAATGAAATAGAAATTCTGTTAGAGGAGGAAAACGGTTTAGTTGTTTGATAAAGGCATATGTCGAGTTTTAATATAAAACGATGCAGAAAGAAGCTTTAACGTTTGATAGCATATATGTTATTCATGAAGTAATGGAATTTTTAGATTCAAAACAATTTTGCTGCGCTAATTAACAAGAGAATTCCTTAGAACAAAAGGTTATTGAAAAGATCTCAGATACAAAATTTTAGGTATGAAAAGCAATATCCTTTTCTAAAACTCACTGCATAAAAACAAACATTAAAGATAACACAGATATTTATCAAAAAAAAGTACATAAACTCGCTTCGTAAAATTGTTCTTTGAAATGAATAAATCATTCGTCCTTTAAATAAATTACCTTGCATCATACAAAGGAAATCTCGTGGGCCATTTAAATTTCAAAAAAACAAGTAACACAAAATTAAATGATGCGATGAAGTGATTAATTGCCTTTGGATTTTACGAAGTAATAATATTCAGTCATCTAGTTATTTTTTTAAATAGAAACAATTTTTCAATAAAATTGTTTCTTATTTCTCAATGTACTAAAAAGTTGAAATATTTATATTTTAATTATTTTCTTAATTTATTCTTTAATTTCCTTCATTTTAATCTTTGATCTATAATACATTATTATAAATATCATGGACTCTAGATATCAATGTTTTCTTAAATTTATAAACAGGTGGCGCCACTAATATGTAATCAAATTTAATTAAATTAATCGATTAAAGTTCTTAGTAGTGGAATTAAAGTAGTTGATAATTAAGTTCTTAGAATATTAAAATAGAGAATTGGTATCGCAAACATTTAAGTGCGCAAAATTTGAATACTCCAGCACAGAGGAGAGGAAGGTGCTAGCTAAGGTGTCGTCTTCTTCATCTGACGGTGGTTCAAAATTGCGAGGTCCGTCCCAAAATAGCAATCGTGTTGCTTCAAAACGGGACATTAATATAACTAAAACTTTAGAAAAAAATGTCTCGGACATAATATGGTATAATTCCCATTTTTCTTATAATGTAAATTTTACTAATAGAATTTCTTTGAAAAATCTTTTCAAATTTCATTTTCAGATTCACCTCAAATTAATGGAAACTTGTAACTGTGAACACTTTGAAAGAATAGTATTTTTTTTTATTCCTTCCGTTTTGGTTGCTTTGGTTTCAGACATTCCGAGAATTTTCTCTCTAATTCTTATAGAAAGAAGTTGCTTTTGTTTCAACTTCGTCAAGATCAGCTTCCGAGCAACGTTCTAAATTTATGAGCCTGTTATTTTGTCAGATGAAACAAAGACATTCCAAAAGCAGAACGAAAAAAGATCGCAGACAGAAAAGATTCTAAAATATTTTATCTTCTTACTCAATTTTTATACAAAGGCTTGGCTCATGTTTGAAAAATGGAATTCTAAAACGTATTTTTCTCTCTCTTCCTGATGTGCCAGAATTCTAAACTTCTGCACACTTGTGCTGTCTGTGGCAATAAATTTTTTAATTTTTTCAAAAGTTTATTATCACTTAATGGATTGTGTTCCTAACATAAATTGATAATCGTCTGCTTTAAACGTATTTTTAATGTTCTTCCAGAAATCTGTTAATGTGTTCTAGCAACTGTTCTTCGTCTGTAATCTTGTTCGTGATGTGTTTAAGGTCCTATATATATTGACTTCATGTTAACAAAAAGCTGAGAGACTTGTGAGACTGAGCTCGTTATTTGTTCAAGTTAGTTACTTAACCCATTAATGCCCAAGTCACATTTTTTGCAATAATATTTTGTATACTTAAATTACATGTCCTGAAATGAACCTGAAAAATGCTAAAAAAATACTGCCTGAAAAATTTATGTCTTAGTGCCCTCCTAAGCTTAGCGTCCCTGTTGAGATCCTATTAATGCAAAAAAAACCTGTCAAAATCTAAAATTATGTAAATTTCCAAACATAAAACATATTGTTACAATTGTATTTACTGATATATTTGGGAAATGCAATTGATTTAAATAAACGAACAAATTTACCTTTTTTTTCTTCTCATTACAAAAAACTACTTTCAGAGTCTGACTTCAAAACAAAAGGGCTACATTATCAATCATAGGCGGATACCTGCTGTCATCTTGCGAATATGAAGAAACGAATACTTAAAAATGTTTTTCTGTAAAAATTATGTAGAAAAAAATAACTCCTATGAGTTTCTGACGCATTTTTAAAAAACGTCTCTAAAACTGGACACTATGCATTAATGGTTAAATATGAAGAAATTACAGAATTTAGATTCGTTTAATTAGATTTGGTGTCCATAAGACTGACACCACAATGTAGTGTATGTTTGGAAAAATTGATTTCCAGATATTTATAGAAATTAATTTTAAATTAAAGAATTAAAGACTAAAGAGTGGAAAAAATTTAAAATAAAAAGATCTACTTTTAGTACACTAATAAAAGTGGTATTTTAAAAACTCCTTTTGTTAAATTTATTTTATACGGAGATTTTACGCGTACATTTGTTCTATTATTTTTTAATAATTTTAACCAATAAAGCGCAAATATGATAGGATTCAACTCGGTGGTAAAAGAATATTCGTTGTTCCCACCAAGAATGGCAGAAGGTTTTTATTTATTTATATACAGCTGCCTTCGGCGACCAGTTATTCGGCGGGATATCATTTCAGATGGATCTCTTATGCATAATTTGATATTCAGTGTCATCTAAACAAAGTAAATTTAAACTTAAAATTGTGATAGACATCTAACCCGTGTTCGTTTAGTAGCCTTGTACCCGTTGTGATATTCTTAACGAATAAAAAATATTTATTTGTAGAATTATTAAAATATTTAAAGAAAGAAATTAATTAGGTAAAAAAATCCTTTGGTCATAAAAGAAATTAATTTTGAAATATCGTTTGGCTGAAAAAGAAATTAATTAAAAATATCGTTTGGCATTAATTCTTTTCTAAAGGTAATAAAAATAGTTTGGTAACGATATTATCTTTTGCTAACGTTGCCTAGCAACCGAAAAGAATTATGATTACGAGATTGAACTTGGAATTTCATATAATTTCATTTGAATCTCTTGTGTATAATTTGATATTCACTTTTTCCCTAAAAAAGTAAATTTAAATTACAAATCGTGATAGAAAGTCCAACTGTCAATTTGACACTCTCTGTTTACGATTTTGACGTTCGTCGCTGATACGTACAAACTTCGCGCTCTACATTCCAAAGTAGTCATGGACTGGAATCGCTTAAAATTTCATCTAAAAATATTAATTTATCTCTTTTATTGATATTTATCAACTATTTGAAGACTGTAATTTAAAAAAAACTTTTTTATTGTTTCAGAACGATTGTTAATCCTCTTTAAAATATCCACACCCGACAATATTACATATATCGAATAATTCCTTCCCTCTTTCTGCAATTTTAGAAATTTGAGTTGTTTTCAAGAGATCTCAATCGTAATTTGCATTCTTAAAAAGTTCTTTAAATCGTCGCTGAACAAGCAATACCACCTATCTCAATTTTTTGAAATTTCAAAGAAGAAGGAAATACTCAATTTTTCACAACCAATGACGGATATTTCTGAAATTTTTTTCACATCTGTTAGGAATTTTAGGTCTTATGTTCATATCAGATGTTTAAAAAATTCAGAAATATCTGTTAATGGTTGCGAAAAATTGAGTATTTCCTTCTTTGAAATTTCAAAGAGGAAGGAAATACTCAATTTTTCACAACCAATGACGGATATTTCGAAATTTTTTCACGTCTGTTAGGAACGTTCGGTTTTATGTTCATATCAGATGTTTAAAAAATTCAGAAATATCCGTTATTGGTTGCGAAAAACTGAGTATTTCTTTCTTTGAAATTTCAAAAAGGAAGGAAATACTCAGTTTTTCACAACCAATGACGGATATTTCTGAAATTTTTTTTACATCTGTTAAGAACTTTCAGTTTTATGTTCATATCAGATGTTTAAAAAAATTCAGAAATATCCGTTATTGGTTGCGAAAAATGAGTATTTCCTTCCGCGAAGAAATACTTCAAAACTCTACTAATAATAAAGGTGTATGTGTGTGTTGGTCCTCTACAGAACAGACCCCTGGACCTAGAGCTACGAAATTTCTAAATATAATTTTGACTGTGGGAATGTGAACCTCGGAGTTATTGCTTTGTAATTTTAATTAGAATTTGAATGAATTAAAAACGAGCGGAATTTTGGCATTTTTCCGCGATAACTTCCGAAAATATTATAGCACAAAAATAATTTTTGCACCATTTTTAAAATTCAAAAAATTATTTTTCAGTGATAATAATTTAGTTGCCTTATAATTTCTTCTCAAATTTTAATAAATATATTTGCAACAATACTTTTCATTGTTGCAATGAAATTCAAATCGTTTTCATTTTTATTACAAATATTTTATCCTGGGTTTTTCTTCCATTGCTGATGTCCAAAAAAAATTCAAAATGTTTTACACTATCTAAATACTCTAATGCAATGTTTACCTGGACTTCTCAGTCAGTCAGCCTGCTGCAACACAAACTGGACCACTCTGATATGCGAGCGAATTTGCTGAAATGAAAAAAATCCTAAGAATAGCGTTCCGAAAACATTGGATTTTTAATTTGAATAAGTTCGAATGCACTGCTCTTGAAACTCAATTGGCCCTTAAAAGTCCGATTTTTTTAAACTGATTTTAAAATGCTTTTTGACTTTCATTTCTTGAATAAAACATGGGAAAATACTATTATAAATCCAATTTTGTTTTTTATGGCTAAAAACGGTTTTCTACCAACTGACATCACTGGGCTTTATTTCAGGAAAGAATTTCCTTGATAAAATTCTATAATATTGAACACAGATAAATTTTAAGAACTAATAATACGGATTAGGAATTTCCTTCAACTTTGCAAATTAAAATATGGTATTCACAAGCGTACAAACAAAGCAAAAATGATGAAGCCTCAAATGAAAAATTATTTTTTCATCAGCACTCAGGCTGCCATCTATATATTGTAAATTGATTTAATCAAAATTTGAGTGTGTATCCTATTGGCAACAACAAGCATTAGAGCTTTAGACTTATTCTCAAAATTTTAGAAGACAAAATTGGGTTTGTTGCTTAAACGCAACACTGGGTCTTTAAGGGTTAAACAAAAGCACTAAATTAAACTGTTTTGAAAATAATTAAAATAAACAAAAGATCACGAGGGGTCGGGGGGCCCCAAAGTTGCGGGACCCTTAGACAATTACAGTAGAGTCTCCCTATAACGAAGTCTCTCTACAACGAATTTCTCCCTATAACGAAATTTTTAATTGGAATGTTA
>BGPR01000184.1:882907-904636 GCA_013235015.1 Araneus ventricosus
TAAAAAAAGAAATATAGTGGAACTTGGCTGATTCGAACCTGATAAAACCACAAACAAAAATTCGATTTATCCAAAAATTGGTTTAGTGTAGTTCTATTTGCGTCACGTTTCAGAAGCAACATGAGGGCTATTTTGGGACAGAACTCATAATTTTAACTCAATTAATTAAATAATTAATTATTTAACTAATTGTGGTCAGATGATGATACTGCAGTCGGTTGTCTGAAACAATTTCACTTCTGGCAGAAAACATGCCCTTTGAGGTTTTAGAGCCCCCGTCGGTCAGTTATGGCGTCTTCAAAATGAAGGTCAGAGACATTTTTTTTTAAATTATGTTCTTGTTTTCGGTTTTTTTATCTTGTATTCTGTTATATTTTATTGTTATCTGACCCAAAAGGCTAAATATAGTAAGGGCAATTCGTGACTCATTGTTTACTATCATTGGTCAATAATAATGACGTCAGGTGTATTTCATGATATTTATGATACGAAAATTCATTTGCACACCCTTAAATATGGAAGTGTTGATATCGATATAACAGCATATAGCAGAAAGGTAATTTACCTATAATTAGTGCCCATATCTGTCGCCACATTTAATAATGACTGATAAATTAAGCCTTTTAAGCTTGTTAAAAATATAGCAAATATTGACAATCTCATATATGTAGGATATTACCCATGAAGAATAATTTAATCACTGCGTAAATTAGATTGTAAGAGATAGATTAATTATTTTTGGCGATAGATGGAGCTAGAGATCTGTTCAAGACACGTCACGAACAGCGCCCTCTTTTTTCCCGACAAAACCAGCTTGCACGCTCAGATCAGAGCAGCGCACCGCTAGTCCAGTCAACGAAGACCGAAAATCGAAGAATAGAAAAAAAAATGGTGTAGTTTTGAAATTTGGCACAGTTGTTGGGGATAGTGTCCTAAACAACATACTAAAAGTCCCCGACCCCGGCGCCCCCCCCGCCGGCGGCGCCCCCCCAAGGGGGGCTTTTTCAGTTTTTCTTAAATATCTCGAAAACTATGGGTTCTAGAGAAAAGTTTTAATTACAAAAATAAACTACATTAAATTCCCTACAAGAAAAGTCCTACATCTTTATTTTAGCATCAATAGTTTAGAAGATATGGGGAGTTGAAAAAGTGAGTATTTCTGAAATTCCTTATTGTAATGGTAAAATCAATAAAAAATGCCGAAGTAACAACCTTCAGGAGCCCCTCATGCCTCTATAATAATTTTATAAAGGTAGTATTGTGTGTGTTGAGAGTAGTGGTGGTGTCGGTACGGGGGGGAGACAAATATATTTGATGAACAGTGGTTATCACTTCCTTCCCTCACATCCGTTCCCTTCCACAAGATCATTTCTACTCAGTCGTTTGGTTCTGCATTAAAAGCAGTATCAACGTTGTAGATGGTGGCTTCCTGCTTCTCCGGGTAAAATGGAATGTTGGCTGCAAGTTTTCTTCCATTTGTGATCAGTATGTATCTTATCTGATTAAACATTATGGAGAAAAATGCGTAGTAATCTTTGACGGTTGCGGTGACGCCAACAATACAAAGCTAGCAGAACAGAGGAGAAGAAGCACCACGAAAATGTCCGTTGATATTAATTTCGAGGAGACAGTGACTGTCACCATTCAACAGGAATATTTTCTTGCCAATGGAAGGAACAGGACTAGACTTATTCAATTACTAAGACAGAAAATGACTTCTAGAGGAATTGAGACAAGAGTCGCTAAAGGGGATGCTGATACTTATATTGTGAGATGTGGGTTAGAGAAAGCAATTTCTCATCCCTCTGTTGCTATAATAGGGGAAGACGTAGACCTAATCATGATATTGATTTCTTTGGCACCAGCAGAAAGTGACATATATTTTATGAAGCCTGGCAAGGGAAAGGTCGAAGCTAAAATATTTTCAACAAGAAAGCTTCAAAAAGAACTTTCTTTTGCCCAAACCATCCTCCTTCTTCATGCATTCAGTGGCTGCTACACAACATCAGCAATTTATAGAAAAAGCAAAGCGAGTACAGTTAATTTGTTCAAAAATCAACTGAGCCAAATGAAAAGCATTACTGATATATTTTATAATCCCTCATCAACATCAGATGCTATCTCACAAGCTGGTGAGAGGATGTTCCTCGCTATATACAAAGCCCCTGCTAATGAACATAATTTAAATAACCATAGGTATGCAGCATTTCTGAAATCATCGACCAAGGTAGAATCTGATCTCTCTTCACTTCCTCCAACCAAAGGAGAGGCGGAGCAACACTCGTTTATAGTGTACTTACAGATACAGCAGTGTCTTAATAACCAGTTACCTCCTGATCAGTGGGGGTGGGCCCGAGAAGACGATGGATTCTCAGTGACAACAAATGACCCGGTAGCTCCTGACACAATTCTTAACTCCCTATTTTGTCTCTGTACAACTGGGTGTGGTGGAAGATGTGGATGCCGGAAAGCTGGCATGCAATGCTCTTCTGTTTCTGGCACCTGTCATGGTATCTCTACCAATGGTGCACCTCTAGAAGGAGAGGAGTTCGAACTTGATCGAGAAGTAGAAAAATCGAATGAAATTTAATTACGAACAAGTGTCAAAAGTGCTTATGCATATTTTTATGTAGGTATGTATAATTATATACATATAATATTATGTTATAGATGTAATGCTATAATAGATAGCCGCCAATTTGAAATAAAAACTTTCTTTCTTAAAAATAAAGCTAGCTTTTTCAACCACTTATTGTAATTCTCTCTCTATATTCTAAGCCATTCATCCTAAGAAAAATATGAAGGACTATTTTTGTAGGAACTTTAATGTTGTTTAATTTCGTAATTGAATATTTTTCGCTAGAACCCAAAGTTTTCGAGATATTTAAGAAAAACTGAAAACGCCCCCTTTAACTCCTTGTACACCCCGCGTAACCCCCACGGTCGGGGACTTTCAGTATGTTGTTTAGGGCACTATTCCCTACAACTGTGCAAAATTTCATACCTACACCATTTATTTTTTCTATTTTTCCTGCGTTGACTCGACTAGAATTGATCTTGTGGAGAGAAACGGAATGAGGGGAGGAAGGGATCACGACTGTTCATCAAATATATTTGTGCCCCCCACGTCCCGACACCAAAACTATTCTCATCACTTACAATACTACCTTTATAAAATTATTATATAGGCATGAGGTGCTTCTGAAGGTTGTTACTTCTGCATTTTTTATTGATTTTACCATTACAATAAGGAATTTCAGAAATACTCACTTTTTAAACTCCCCATGTCTTCTAAACTATTGATGCTAAAATAAAGATGTAGGACTTTTCTTGTAGGGAATTTAATGTAGTTTATTTTTGTAATTAAAATTTTTTCTCTAGAACCCATAGTTTTCGAGATATTTAAGAAAAACTGAAAAAGCCCCTTTAAACCCCCCCTTAACCCCCACGGTCGGGGACTTTTAGTATGTTGTTTAGGACACTATCCCCAACAATTGTGCCAAATTTCAAAACTACACCATTTTTTTCTATTTTTCCTTCGTTGCCTGGACTACGCAGGCAGCAGACAATCTCGTAACTCTCTCGCTTAACTCTTTCTCTCATCATGTAAGTCAGATCAGTTTTGGCGCAGTTAAGTCGCCCTATCATCACGTTGTGGTAACTATATCCAGTCTAACTTTCTTTATGGCTCTCTATATCTCTAATACCGTAATTATTCTTGACCATTAACCTCTATCCCAAGTTAATCTAACTCATAAATATGACTTCATGTAAATTGGTAAATCTCTCGTTAACTTTTTGTGTACATATCTTTCCCCCTTGTAAATTCTCCCTATAGCATTTAAATAAATGTTTTGTATTTAACTTGAAGTCTCCTCGTTTATTTTACGTAATATTTTGTTTTAAATTTAATGCCATAAAAACCCTTAAATCCCTAGACATAAATCCGATCTATTTACCCCTTAAACTCAACCCTTCCGTGGGCATTCTGTTTAACTGAGCGGAATCCCACATATATTTAAAAAAAATTGTTGAAAATTTCAAGTAAACATAAACAAAGTTTGTCTATTTAACATGTTAAACACTCTACAGGCCGTCATTTTGATGACGTCATTGTGATAAACAAGGGCTCTAAACCTTGGAGTCGCGGCAAGTCAGAAAATGATACAGAATAAGTACCCCAAAGTTCACAATTTCTCCCAGAAGTGAAATATTCTTCGGGTTTTTCGAGCTAACCGACCGCACTATGAGGAACACGACACCTGAACCAGTATTAGTTCATATATACAACAAAATAAAGAGTGAACTGTACTTAAAACTACTTATTTTACATTATTGAAAAGCAAAAAAATACTGTCTAGAAAAAAAAATGATATTTTCAATTTAAGTTCGGGAAAGTGGGGTAAAACGGATACCTAAAGTTTGAAGGACTGTTGGAGATTAACTATTCGATATAAAGCTTGTCACATTTCACTAAAATATTCTTTATTTATCAGAATTTAATGTATCTTTCAGGAAAAGTCAAAGTTTCATTACTCTTTTTACTAATCACTTTTTTGTAGAAAAATTCAAAATATCCCGTTTTACCCTACTAGTAAAACGGGATACACATGTTAACTCTATGGGAAATTAGGGAAAATTAGATTTCCAGTAAAAAAGTAGCATATTTTTTATTTTATGTGACAATTTAAGAATGAAACAATTTTCTAAGATTTAACAATAGTTATAATAGTTGACAATTTAAGAAAAAAGACGATTTTTTTAAAAATTTAACAATAATTACAATAGTTAACAATTTAAGAACAATGACAATGTTTTAAGATTTAACAATAGTTACCGTAGTTGTCAATTTAAAAATAAAGACAATTAGTTTAAGAATAGTGATAATTAAGTAAGAATAGTAATAATTCACATAACATAGTTGTCTTTATTCTTCGCTCCACTGCAGATTTAGTGGACTCATTTAGGTTTTTTTTCATAAGACGGCTTTGCAGTATTGGTTCTTCATACTCTTCTCTTTTTGATTGTTTTGATTTGAGGTTTTCTTTTCCTGTTTTCTGAATCACCACAAAACATTTTTTTCTTCTTTAATAGTTTTTTTTTCATTTTCTCTTTTCTTTTCTTCTAATTATTGCAAATGCTTTCCATCAGATCATTCGACGCAAAGGTCAAATAGGAATGGCCCTCACAAACTACCAACTATCTCACATACTAAGAAAATCCTCTTCGGACGGGTATCCGTAGTTTCCCCTAGTATCCCGTTTTACCCCACAAGAAGTATCCGGTTTCACCCCGAGTGCAGAGGTCATAAGAAACGAAATAGAACAGCGCAATTATTGGAGTAAATCCTTATTCTTTGATAGGGTATAAATCCTTAGTAAACGTATAATAAGCTGGACTAAAAATGGCTTTTAAAAGTGCAATGATTTTTAAGTAAGGATAGTTTAAAATCATACCCAGATAGCAATTTTAGATTGCAGCAGACTTGCACTGCAAATCTGCAAGCTTACAGCAAATTTGACACGACAAAAATGCAAGTGTGAAATAAATTTGCAGCAAGTTAACTCAAGCTTCGAAGTCACCATGGGACGAACTTGCAGCAAGTTTGCATTGCAAACTTATTGCAAATTATAGCAAAAACAGAGTACGAACACAACGGGGGAGAGAACTCGCGATCTACGGTTCCGAAGCAAAAGCGCTCACCATTCGGTCAGTTAAACTCTGCGAGGAGGAGATAGATTTCGCTAATACATCGTTCGATTCGATTCGTATACGATTTATTTTAAACTATTTTCTTGATTTCATTAATTTTTTGAGTTGAGAATATTATTTGAAGTCAAAGAGAGAGCGATTTTCGCTAATAACTACGTTTTGCTAGTAGAATAAATTATGAAATTAGAGTTCAAAAGTAATTACTTTAAAATGGGACAAAATGTATAAGTTATCATTTTTCAACAAACATTGACTGTTTTTTCGGTTTAATTTTGTTTATAAATTTTAAAATTTCAACATTAAGAAAAAAGGCGATATAGTTTTCTTTAAAGTGCGAGTGTTATATTTAGTAAAAAGATGGAAAATGTTTCAATTTTTTTTTATAAAAAAGTTAGTTTTTTCACAAATTATCATTGATTTATTGAATTAATAAAAAGAAGGACGGTCTAGGAGATGCTATTAAAAATCGGAAGTTTTTTTTTAACAGAGACAAAGATAATTATCTCTTTGTGCTATCTTTGCATCAAGCTTGTTTTGCAAATTTGCATTGCAAAGGAGGTGACGCTATTTGTCACGGTGAACTTGCAGCAAGCTTGCAATGCAAGGAAGGTGGCGCTAGTTGTCACGGCGAATTTGCTACAAGTTCGCTTCAAGTTTGACGCGTCAAATTTGCTATGACAAGGTAATATCAAGTCAAAATCAAACTTGCTGCAAACTTACGTGCTATCTGCGTACGAACATTGGAGAAGTGACGTCATAAAACAGATAAACCTTCACAGACGAAGTGAATTTGACAACAATAAAATGGAAACTATGACCATTCTTTTTTCTTCACTAGTTGAGAATAGTTCAGTATTTGTCCACTAGAAAGAAGAATTAATAAGGCCAAAATCAAAGTATCCCATTTTACCCCATTATCCCCTATGTATATTTAATTTGCTGGCACAGACAAGAGATTAAAAACCCTACATAATACTACTCCATTTAAGTTTTAAAATTTTGTTAGTGAATTTTTTTCCCCTTCAGGAAAGCGTTAACTGATCTAAACATCCTTCGCTCTTTCCAAAAGAAGGCTAAAATGTTATGCAAATCTTCTTTTTTCCGTTAAGAAGATATCCCATAAGAAGATTATCAGATTTATTTTTTGGAGTTTAAAACTCGTATATTCCAGAAGTTTAGTTGCTTAAAAGAAGAGCTCTAAAGAAGATTTTAGAACATCAGCTCTTCTCTTAGCCAGAAAAAATAAACGATAACTTCAAAATCAATAAACTTTATTACTTGCTGAAAAGTTTGTTTAACGCCGAAGTCGTAAACCTACAGCTTATAAGGAAAAACAAAGTTTCAACTTTAAACTTCTCAGCAAAAGAATAAATATTTTCCTCCCCAAGTATTTCTTTTTGTTATGTTTAGCGGAATTGTTTTTGAAATTTTATCTAAAATTTAAGCTTCAAGTCATGAAATTCCTGCTTTGAGAGTGTGATTTAAATCTTAAATGGTTGATGAATTTTAAATATATGTTCGTACCACATAGTAAATATTTGTTGAAAGTTCCAATATTTATAGAAGAATCAATCCCGAAAACTTGCCAGCTTGGAAAATGGACGTGCCTCAAAAATAAAAACAATTCATTTGTATTTTTGGGTTTTTCTCAACAGAAATTATTTTAATCTTTTTCTAACTAAACTAATTGCTCGAAATAAAATATTCCCTTGTAAAGCCTAATAAATATTCAATCAAATAAATAAAAAAATAAATCCTAATCAAATGAAATAAAAATAAATAAAATAAATAAAGAAAATAATAAATAATAAATAAATACATACATAAAATAAATAAATAAATAATAAATAAATTAAATTAATAAATAATAAAATAATAAATAATAAAATAATGAATAAATTAAATAAATAAATAAAATAATAAAATAAAAATAAATAAAATGAATAAAGAAAATAAAAAATGATAAATAAAGAAAAATAAATAAATAAATAATTAAATAATAAATAAATAAATAATAAATAAATAATAAAATTAAAATAAATAAAATAAATAAAGAAAATAATAATAAAATAATAAATAAATAAAATAAATAAATAATAAAATAATAAATAAATAAAATAAATAAATAAAATAATAAAATAAATAAATAAAATAATAAAATAAATACATAAAATAAAAATAAATCAAATAAATATGAAAATAAAAATCAAATAAAAATAAATTAAATAAATATGAAAATAAAAATCAAATAAAAATAAAGCCTAATAAATACTCAATCAAAAGCAAGGAATAAAATATTCCTTGTCGAAATAAAATATTTCCTTTTATAATGTGTCAACAAACTTTATGTTACGGCCAATGTAGATAATCTGTTATTATACATAATTGCAGGGTTATTATATATAATGACTAGCTGTTATGTATAAATACCGCTGTGATTATATATAATAGCTGTCTAAAGATCCAATAATTATGTATAATAACCGATTTTCACTCTGACAGTAATATATACATAACGTATCGGAAATTACATAAATTAAAAATATATCGCACAATTCTATATTGTATGTACATTTGAGCAATTGCTCGTCTATATAATTTTTTCGCGAAAAAACAATATTTCTTTTTACCACAGTCCCCTTTGAGTTTTATGCACTTAATTTAACCTCCATTTTATTGTTATTATTATTATTATTATTATTATTAAGTCCATGCAGTACTATTTGCCTAATCCCTTAAAATAGTAAGTTGTTTCGGCAATTACCTCCTCGTGCGATGAAAATTTCTTTTCTGCCAGCCATTTTTTCTTGTTTGAGAACAGGTAGTAATCCGAATGAGCCTAACTGGGGGATGCTGAGGAAATTGGTAGCGTAAATCGTGTAGTTTTGCTCTCACAACTGCAGAAGTGTGAGTTTGGTACATTATCGTGGAGAAAAAGAATTCACTTTTACGCATGTGAGGTCGTTTTCCTTCTACTTCATTATTTAAGTCATCCATAAAAGATGCATTTTATTGCCCGGTAACTGCTTTCTACTCTCCCAAAAAGTATAAAAAGGTTTTATCACCAGAATACTAAAAGCTGAAGGACTGGCTTTCGCCCGTTTTGAGGTGAGGGGGTAAAATAATTCATTGTTTAATTAATAACTCATTGAGGGGGGGAATAACTCATTGTTTTGATTGATTTTTTTCTTAGGCGATTAATGATGAATCTAAGTTTCATCTACTGTTACAAAACGACGCTGAAATTCATCAAGATTCTGTTGAAACAATTTTAAACTTCCTTAGCAACGCGCTTTTAATCTAGTGTGAGCAATCTCTACACCCATCTTGCGGAGAGTTCGTTCATGCGTAAAAATTTCACAGTGGCGTAGCGACCGGGAAGGCAAGGGGGTATTGACGCCCGTGCGCCACTCTTGGGGGGCCATGGAGACAAAACATGAGGGGCGAAAAAATAATGACATGCTCCGGGCGCCATTGACAGTTTCTAACCCACTAATGACGACTGAGGGCAAAAAGTCACATTATGACCCGGGAGCCATTGACACTTTCTAAACCACTGATGACGATTGTGGGCCAAAAGTCACATTATGACCCGGATGCCAGTTACCCTCGCTACGCCACTGAAAGTTCATGCGAAATATTACGTTCACTGTCATTTGAGATGACCATAGTCTTAGCAATTTCGTGCACCTTCACTCTTCTGCCTTAAATGGAGCGTGGGCAATCGGGGATGTTTCTAATAATTTTAAGATTAACAGCCGCAAGAGGGCTTCCTTCCATTCCTACTTCAAAAGCCAGAAAACTACTTATAACTGTCCTAATCGAAGGTGTATAGTGACCAGTAACGTTCATCAAGCTCAGCGTTGGTTTCCTCAGCCGTTTTCCCTTTCAGAAAATAATGTTTTATCCCTACACGAAATTCTTTCTCATCCATCTGCCAGAAATTACGGCACTTGATCGATCCAAATAAGCGCCAAACACAACCTAATAGATATATCCGACTAAAATCTTGTACAATACCCATGAAGAGTTACAGGTAACTAAAAACAATCTGGATAGGTCAAGAGGCGCCATCTTTTGTACTTTGCACAGACATATGGCATAACCCTTGTTTAATGTATGCCACCAGTGCAGTATTTGCGAAATGGTGTACGTTTATCGTAATATCGTTTTACTTCCGAGTATCAGTACCTCACCTAGGAGTTACCAAGAGAACGATGATGGGAAACACTGGCTTTATAGCCGAGTTTTCATTCGCTGAGTAAAATATAAACCAGCGGGAGTGGTCTCCCCTAAACTTTCTCGTATACTCCTAACACATGTAGAGAAAACTAGAATAATAAAAGACGTCAAATAAACTTCCGTCACAAGTAAACCAAAGTTGGAACCACGCGTGGTTTGAAGGATCAGAACAAATCAAATCCCCTGCGCATTCTTTTGCGCAACAGGACCTGGCGAGACTCCCTAAATGTTTGCTTCCTTAAAAAATCGCGCCAGAATTGGTTTTTGGCAAACTGCCAAGTTTTCGGAGTGTCTCTTCTTTGCACAAGCACTGCCACCAGTAGGCATGCGCATGGAGTTAGTTTCAAAACTGAACAAGTATGCGATTATACAAACCGACAGACAGTCAACCCGTTGTCGGATTTGGCCCAAAATTTTATACGGACCTACATTCATGACGATAAAACAGTGTATCAAATTTTATCCATCTAGCTATTCAAGTTTTTGAGTTATAGTGTTCACATGACCGCGGACATACAGATTGACAGACTTCCCTTTGACAGATTTTGTCCAAAATCTGATAGAAACCTACAAATTATGTTTCAAGTTCACATACCAAATTTCATCCCTTTATCTCTAATAGTTTTCGAGTTATCGTGTTCACAGACACACACACACACAGACAGACATAATTCCAAAATTGTGTTTTTCGGACTCAGGAAGGTATAAAACGTGGAGATTCGTCAAAATCTCGAGTTCGAATTTTTTTGACGATCACAATAGTTTCTCTTTGTATACTTCGTATACGAGAAAGTAAAAAGGACAAGCTGATAGACTCGGGATAAAAAATATTTTCAAATCTAAGTTCTTGTAACACTTTGAACGTAATTAAACAGTTTTTCACAGCAGCATCTTTCTTTGATTTTTTTTCGTCCACCCCCATGTTGTCTGACCTCCTCGGCCAGCAGCAAAACTCATCTTATCTTTTTTTCTCCGAAGTATCCTCCCTCTTACGAGGGAGTAGGGGACTTATTGATCAACCCTCGTAGAGTATACACAAAGGCAATATCTGCCGCCTTAGTATTCGAGAAATGATGTACTTGTATTTTAATATCATGTTGCTTTCGGGTATCGGCCCCTCACCCTGCAGCTACCACAAGTACGATGATGGGAGTCAAGGGATTTAAAGCCTAGTTCCTCATTCGGTGAGTAAAATAGAAAAAGGAATAGGTATTTCCAATAAAATTAAAGGAGATTTGAGCCTCTAGTCTCACCGTAGAATGACACTGCTTTGTGTTTGATATATCTGTATTGTCTTCGTCTAGCTTGACTGCAGCAGTCGCTGAATTCTGTGCGTAACAAGTATCTCGCAATTTACAAAAATAATACCAGTCGAAAAACATTATAACATTAAAAGAAGTCCATTGTTTTCTAATATATTAAAGCATTTGCCAGCAATAAACTGAAAACTTGAATGTTTATTTTTGTTTGTCACACGAGAGCTTTTAAAATATTCACATCGATTACCCACAATCATGATATTTTGTTCACGGGGTTATATAAAGGAAAAGTATCGTTCCAAAATTGTTTTTAAAATTATTTTTGAAAAATGTATTACAATTAAGTAAAAAATAGATGGAAATATAACTGCTAACACTTAGAAGCTAATTTTGTAAATTTTAATGTGGTGTAGTATGTTTTCAAGTATTGTAAAAATGTATATTGGGCGATAATATGCTCCGATGTTATTGAGGAGAAATATTAAATTTCGATTAATTTGTCATTAATTAAATGTCTAATTAATATTTTGGACAATCCTTCTTAGTGAGCACCTTCTACCCAAGAAGTAACTACGTGCCAAATTTGGTAACTACAGGTCCAGGGCTTCTTTTAGGGAGTTTTGCTGAATTTTTGCATCACGTGTTATCAGCAAGCCTAACCAGCCCACTCTTCGTAATGGTAAAGTTGTGAGTTTGGCTCTGTACGTTATATGAGCCGTGTTTTAAGGTCTGTTTGCTTAGCTCTTTAGAACAGATAACTGAATTTTTTTAGTTTCCAGTTTCAATACGGCCCTAGTTTGAACCAACAAAATAGTTTTGCAAAATCAATAAGTCATGTAAATGCAGGGCAAACGCATTTCTTTTTCACTTTTTTTCATTATCTCATAGTAGTAATAGCATTTTTGTTTTATAAATCAAAATTTAAAGTTTAATAAATAAGCATCTTAAACGGTTCAGTTTATTATTTTTCTTCATCCTTTTAGAAGAAGAGAAGAAGAGAAAAGATTTTTTTTCTTTTAGCTTTCACTATCGTTTGAAATCAAGCAAACTGTGGAAGAAATCTCTCTGCATTCGAAATATAATCTCGACGAATAATTTTATTCCCATGAATCAGGGGACGAATAAACAATTTAATCCCTGAAAGAAAAGAAAACATTTCAATTCTCTGTTATCGGAAAAAATTTCCTATTCCAAAGCGAGGAGCAAACTCAAATAATTAAAACAGTTCCACTGAAGCAATCTAAAACCACTTACCCAGGTATTCTGGCAGTACTTTATCTCATCCCCTCTCACCTCCCCCCTTCAGAAATCAATTAAATCCAAAATTAATTCCCCCTCCCTCCCCCCCCGTCATCTTCTACTTACGAAATCATCGGGTTTAGTTGTCTCTTCATTATTTTTATATCCGAGGAATCTGTTATGATTTCTGAAGCGTTTATTAATGTGACCGTATCGCAAGTTGCTTCGCTTCACTTCCTTTGCCGCACGAACGATTTTTTCCGCGCGTGGACAGATTCGTGTTCCGTTCCACCCCTTTTTTCCATCTTGGGTGCTGGATACATAGCAAAGGATTGTGAGATGGGAACCCTGCTTTATCTAGAATATCTGCTCTCAACTTTGAGGAAGAGAGCGTCAACAAGAATAACAATGAAAAAAGTTGAAGCCAAAGCCGCCTTCAATCTATTCTCTTGTTTGACGCTTTAATGATTTATTCAAAGCTAAATTTTCAAATTTAGTTCTTTCTTTTTATAATTGCTGAAAATAATAATTAAGAAAAGGTGTTGTTTCCCTCATATAAGAACACATTTAAAGTGAAACTGTATATAGCTATGGAGCAGATATTGTGAGAAACTGCTCCTTATTAATTTTTTAACTCTTTATAGGCACTATTCATAACAAAGTAGATAAATAGGGTTGCCATAATTGTCAAGCATTGACACGGGACATTTATAGTGGCTCACATTTGTTTTTGGACACTTGTGTTTTTGAAACTTACTTATAAAAAACATCATCTAAATATTAAAGGATTTACTTCGAAGTTTGTTCATATAAACTTTCTTTTGTCTATAATAAAACCTACATATTGTAACGAAAATAAATTCAATAACTTTTTTGAAAGAATTAATTTACCGAAAAAGTGTTAAAAACAATCTCACATAAGTAATTGGAAACTTTGAATATTCAACAAATGTAAACAAAGATATGCAGATGATCAAACATTTTAATACTTTGTTGAGTAACCTTTAGCTGATTTACACTTTAAATGCGTTTTGGCATGGATTGAACTAGTTTTTTTGTGTAAGAATGTTCAATTTTTTTTCATTCCTCTGTTAATACTACTTTAAGTTGTTCTTTCGAAGAAATATCATGTTTTCTTGTTCTTTTCTCCAGTTCATGCCACATATTTTCAATTGGATTTAAATCTGGAGAATATGGTGGAGTCTTGATAACTTCGGGACAGTTGTACAGCAGCTATAAGCGAACATTTAGGGCTGTATGTTTGGGACCATTATCTTGATACAACTTGAATGTGTTTTGAATTCCAAGTTTTTGGGTAAATATTTTCAAGTTTTCTTTCAGGATATTTATATACTTATAATTGGTCCATATAATCTTATGTTAAAAACAATCTCACATAAGTAATTGGACACTTTGAACATTCAACAAATCCAAACAAAAATACGCAAATAATCAAACATTTTAATACTTTGTTGGGTATCCTTTAGCTGAATTACACTTTTAATACGTTTTGGCATGTATTTAACTAGTTTTTTTTGTTTACATTTCTATATTTGAAGTGAACATGGCCGGCGCTACAAAGTTAGAACAAATTCTAATAGGAATTTAATCACAGAATATTTTAAAGATGGTAAAAGCATCAGAACTATCGGAAAACTTGTTAGAGTAAGTCATTCAACTGTGTTTGCTTTTATAAAACGATGGAAACTACATGGAACTGTTGAAAATGCATTGAAATCAGGAGCTCCTCACAATCTAACTCCCATGAATCGAAGTTCTATCATGCAAAAAATCAAGAAAAATCTGAGACTTAGAACAGTGAAACTTACAATAGAATTAGAAAAAAGATTTGCAGTATATGGAAACCCTGAAATTGTTAGGCGAGTTGTCAGATCATATGGGTACAACACTAGAGTTGCCAGAAGAAAATGTTTCGTTAATGAAAGAACAAGAAAGTTACGTCTGGATTTTCCAAAATCCATGGTAGACAAAGATGTATCGCTTTGGGAAAGCGTTATATTTGTGGATGAATCAAAATTTAACATATTTGGGCCTGATGGACGAATAACTGTGTGGAGAAAGCCCAACGAAGAGTTCAATCCGAAAAGTCTATTGCCAACTGCCAAACATGGAGGTGGAGGCATAATGGTTTGGGGATGTTTTGCTGCTTCTGGTATGGGAAATTTAGTTTTCATTGAAAATTGGACCAATATAAGTATATAAATATCCTGAAAGAAAACTTGGAAATATCTGCCCAAAAAGTTGGAATTCAAAACACTTTCAAGTTGTATCAAGATAATGATCCCAAACATACAGCCCTAAATGTTCGCTTATGGCTGCTGTTCAACTGTCCCAAAGTTATCAAGGCTCCATAATATTCTCCAGATTTAAATCCAATTGAAAATCCCACACATATTTAAAAGTTAATTTTACTTTCTTAATAATATTATTTTCTTCTTTCTCATAATTAAAAAAATTGGGCTCAAGTCATTTTAAAATTATAATGACAAATCAATTGCATCAACTGTCTCCACAGACAACCCATTTCTTTCGTTCGGCCATTGTGTTGAAATTAGGGAAAAAAATTGTCTCCACATTTGCAATGTGAGCTGGAATGACAAATGCGTATTCGCGCAGCTTTATTAAATGCACGCAGAGTTTAGGGAGAAAACGAGCCAAAAACGGGGCAAATAGCAATACGGAATTGAGTAGTGAAATACGGTGACAGTCCCGTATATACCTGACGTATGACAACTCTATAGATACAGTGAATAGTTTCACAACACACCGTTCGCACCCATACAGTGAATAGCAACCCACCGTTCGCACCCATACAGTGAATCGCAACGCACCGTTCGCACCCATACAATGAATCGCAACCTACTGTTCGCACCCATATAGTGAATCGCAACTCACCTTTGAAGAAAAACTGGCCGCTCAGAGGGGTGACCAATCTAAAGGGGTTTCATGTTTGGAAGTACAAAATACATATTTAACCAAGTCCTAATTCGATATTTCTGATAGAGAAGATTTTAAGAATCGTCTAAAGAAAATTGCACTTTATTCGAAAACGTCTACATTTTTTTAAAGAAGCAATTTGTGTTTTGGATCTTTCAGATTTTTCGGAGTAACTTTTTCAACTCTGTGTTTTTGCAAGTTGGAAAAATAAATTCCTAATATTTTCGACGGTATTTATTCAGGAATGGGCAATACTATCATCTATTGTTCCTGTAGTTTGTTTAGCTGAGAGTTTCATTTGCTGAGAGTCGCAACCCATATCAGCAGCTTCTTCATCAGAGTCCGAATCACCGCCTGAAAGGCTGAAACGGTCTCTTAAATGCTCAGCGCTGGCAGAGGCCAAAATTCACTTTTCTCTTCACATTGCGAAAGGAATGATTCATTTCGATCTGATTTCCGGTGTTGTTTTTGAGCGTGTGAGTTTTATGTTTTTTCTTTCCACCCCTTTCTTTTAACAAAAGGTCCAATGACAGTTAGACGGATGGATTTCATTGCAGTTGAACAGACGACCACCTCAGCCGCTCAGAGGGGTCTGAGTGGTCATCCCAAGGTATTATTTTGACATTATGACTGTAAAGGCCGGCCCCTTAGAGAAATTTTATTGTCCATTGAAAATATTAAGGAAATGCCGTTTAGACTTATGAATTAGCATTCGACAGAAATATTAATACGATTATGTATTAAATCGACTCTGCATTTCTTTTTCTATCCTCCACGAAGGAAAGCAATAGGTTGCTTTAAATTGACACTCATGCAATGAAATGAAAGGTTCTTTGATCGAATTATTTTCGGCAAAAGGTATCTTTAAAAGGTTTTGATCTCTCCCATTCCAGGATTAAGGCCAACCAGGGTTTTAAGACGGAGCTTATGCAACTGGGGTTGGCTGATGCTACTCAAAATAAAGGAAACTTTCGCTGAAAGGTAAATCTCTCCGACTCTTGGCGAATAACTATTAGTTGTTGGCCCATATTTGCAGAGCCGGCTTTCAGCAGATAGTCTCTAGACTGGATCAGTTGCTTCGAATTAGGACCCGCCACTTAGCCGAGTTTAATTTTATTTAACGTTCCGTTTTGAAGCAGCTCGAAGGCTATCTTGGGACAGATCTCGTCATTTTGAACCATGAAGACACCCGAGCTGGCATTCCGTTTTCAAACTTCCGCACCACACCAGCGGGAGGACGTTTGTCCTACGTCAAATTTAAAGTATTCCAGGCCCGGTAGATCTTCAGTGGAATCGCGTTTTGAACCTGGAGACCTTCATCTCCGAAGCCAAGACTTGACCACTAGGTCATTGGCAGAAAGCTGTCTACTGTCCGCTCGACAGGGCCGGATTAGGCCCTTAGGCAATGTAAGTTTCCAGGGCCCCTCCCCAACTTCCAAATTTGCATTTATACGTCGTTTCATCACAGTCCCGATTCATCAGAATTCATTGCAATGATAAAGTGCTTCTTTTATACAGTCAAGCAACGTTTAAACGTTTCTCATTTATACATCTTTTACATTATACTTCTTTTCATCACAGTCCCGATTCATCCAAATCCATTGCAATTATAAAGTTCTTCTTTTATACGACTTAAAGCTTCGGTTATACGTCGTTTTCGTCCGTTCTAAAATATGAAAATTTTGTCTCTTCTAGTATATGAACTGTGGTAAAGATAGTCATGACTGACGGGTGCTATTTTAAGCGATGGGAAAAAGAATGTGAAGAACTAATTCCACCTTTCTATGAGACGCAATGGATCTCATTGAAAAACTTCGAACTTATTTCCTTTGTCAAATGACCCACGAAAAAAAATTGAACTTGACATAGTTGACTTCACATTGATATTGTCTGTGAGTATTACGTACATAACGCTGTGCTTAATACTCACAGACAATCAGCACGTCAGACGACGATTAAAGATTTTTTAAATTAAAAGCCTACCTTCATGCACATAAATCGTATAAGAAATGTATAATTAGTATTCAAAGATTTTAAATTTTCAATAATTCAAGAATAAAAAATTGTGATTTTTCTCACTTTTATGATAATTGTTTGATTTTAAAATTTAATTATTGCTTTCCATACTATGTAGTAATATACTAATACTATCTTAAAAGACTTTAAAATTATTGATTTTAAATGAATTTGAATGAGTATCAAATCAAAGTTGTTAAGTAAGTAAAATTTCGGTTATACGTTTTTTCATATATACGTCGTTTTAGGTCAGTCCCTTGAAAGTCGAATAAAAGGTGCTTTACTGTAAATATATTTTACGTATCTAATATTGTAACAAACAGAAATAACAAAATGATAGAAATTTAAATTAAAAGGAAAATAAATTAAAAGAAACAAAAAGTTATCAATAATAATAATGAAAAATAATGAAAACAATAAACGTTTTTGCGCGCAAACGCAGCAGCAAAAAGCAATTGCTTCAACAGAAATTTTTTAAAGATAATACAACGAAAAACTACAGAATAAAAAACCAAAGATTCTCAAAAACTTAGAACACTTATATAGAAATTACTCAAAAGTATTTTAAGTTTTAGAGAATCCTTGGTTTTTTTATTCTGTAGTTTTTCGTTGTATTATCTTTAAAAAAATTTCCGTTGAAGCAATTACTTTTTGCTGCTGCGTTTGCGCGCAAAAACGTTTATTGTTTTCATTATTTTTCATTATTATTATTGTTTACTTTTTGCTTCTTTTAATTTATTTTCCTTTTAATTTAAATTTCTATCATTTCTCTTTGTATTTTATTAGATTCGGCTGCATATGCTCCTTTCTATTTAATGCAAAATATGTTTTTTTATTTTATTTTAATTTATTTAAATTTAATTAATTAATTTTGCTAAATTTTAAGAAATAACAAAACATTTAATTGCAGATCACCGTCAAGACAACTTCAGTATCTCGCGTACAAAAAAAAATTTGAACGTAAAAATAATTTTAAATGAAATGGTAGAAACATTAGAAAACTTTTTAAGGCAATCTAAATACCTTAATACGAAGTTTTCCAGGGCTACCGACTTGCGAATCAGTGAGACAACGGTAAAAAAAATTTTTTTAAAAATACCACACTGATTGAACTGACTTGATTTGAAGATAAGATGAAACTTCTAAGAATAATATCTTGAAATTTAAACCATACTTGATTTCAATTTTAATATGTTCGAGTGTACGGCTCTTGCATATCAAATAAAAGATGAAAATTAAATTACCTACAGAACCGGCTCCAGAGCCTTCTGAAAAGAAAAACTTTAATTGTGGACCAACCCCTGTATACATTAATTGTAAAATTGCAATTTACTTGAAGTTTTTTTTTCAGTGCCTCCCGCTATTGTATTGACGTCCATATTTCTTATTAAAAAATATTTCATAATTTTTGGTACACTATAACAAGAGTGTGATTATAAAAACATATTATTTTAATTGGGGAAAATGACGTGAAGTTCCATATATTCTACATACTTACGAATAATCGCTCAAAAAGAAATCCATTTTGGCGATCGCACAGTACTTTAAAATCTAGCCAGCACGCTGAGTATGTTGAAAAAATAATTTCTCCACCTTTCAAAACTTAACAGTACAGTTGAGATTCATTATTAACTCACTGAAAAGAGGACTCAAGCTAAATCGCACACGTATGTTTACATTTGAAAAGTGAAACTACGTGATCTATCATTTGTTACAAATGTTGTCAAATCCTATCGGTAAATAACGCATTTTTTGGGATAAATATTTATATAGATTACAGTCGGACCTCTATTTAACGAACCTCTATTTTTGCGAATTTCTCTATTTTGCGAACTTTTTCTTGGAACCAAGAACATTTAGCGAATTTCTTCGTAAAATAACCTTCAAATAGCGAAGTTCATTCTCTATTTAACGAACTTTTTTCTTGTGATCCAATATTTTTTTTCTCCCTATTTCCCAAAATATTTCTAAACATTTCAAACTTATTCTTTCTTTTAACACATTTTATGGTGATCAATGACCTTGTAGCTGGAAAATGTTAAAGCGAAAGTGCTTGAGCATCCAAGAAAAAAATTTAATTCTTCATGAGGTGGATAAAGGCGTGAAAAAAAAGGATATTGCTTTAAAATTTGGTATTCCTCCAAACAGCTTATCAACCATAATAAAAAAAATTGTGATAAGATACAAAATTATGATTCATCGAATTCTCGTTCAAAACGTTTAAAAGCATGTGTCTATGAAGATGTGGATGAGGCAGTTTTGAAGAGGACAGTGTGAATATAAAGATTACAGCAATGAATTGCGATGAAGACGAAGATGATGAAGATGGAAATGATCATGATGCAGAAATCAACAGGTATCAGTAATTAAATTTAAGGACGCATGTGGTAATGTATGCTTAAAATTACTTGTTATAATAAATGCGATAATGTCATTAAAATTCATTAATTTTAATATAAAATTATTTTTTTAAAATTGAAAATACAGTGTATTCCCGGAAAATGTTTTGTTTTATTCTTGTTTTCCTTGCAGTTTTCTTTTTGATGGGTAAGATATATAAAACAAATAGATATTAATTTACAAAATAAAGGTGTGATTAATTACTTTTTAATAATATTAAGTGTTTATGAATTTCAAATCTGTTTCGTGTAGTTTAAAGTATTTTAAAAGGTGAATCTCTATTTAACGAATTTTCCAATATAACGAACTTTTTTCCGGGATTTAGCGACTTCGCTAAATAGAGGTCCGACTGTACTTCCGATTAATACGTATTCTTGTAACATATAAGCTTTCATAAATGTGCCAGTTCGCTGTAATTTAGATTTTGAAATGTTCCAGTTTGGAAACAAATGTATAAAATTCCACTGTTCAGTTCTGAAAATCTTTGATTTTCTCAGCAATACTTTCAGTAGTTTCAAAGTTTTACTTGGAAACTTGCATTTTTGTTCTAAAAAAGCTGTATTTTTGATATTTGTTTATAATATTAAAAATCGTTTAATATAACTAATTTCTATTCTAAGTTTTAGTTAGTTCGTATTAAGCTATTTAAAATCTAATGGCGTCATAAAAATATAATCTACTTTAAGAAGAAATTAATAAAATCAAAAGAGTCGTTTGGCAAGTGCACATGTGAAAAAATGAAGTAGAAACATAATGGCAACGCGACAGTTGTTCTGTTTTGTGAATATTGCCTGGCAACGGAAAAACAAAAAAAAATGTTTTTAGGAATTCGACTTCGTCCACGGGAGAAAATTCTTTTGTGAATAGAATGCAAATGTAAAAAAATGTTCTGTCTGTTGTGTAAGTTAAGAATAAATGTTTAGTTTGGAAGGAATGCGTCATCTTTCTTAATCTAGTGTTTGAAATACAGTACGCCGGCATGCTCTCAGTAATCTCAAAGTTTTACTTGCAAAACTGGCATCCGGGTAGGAACTGGAGATGCAAATGCCAATTAGTCAGGATCTGTCTTCATCCAATAATTCGGAGCTTCTCTCGTTCGAGGACTGAAATTCTGGAAAATAAAACTCTCGTTTTAATTGGAATCCTCCGATTCGTAACAAGTAGGGCTCTCCGTCTAATTGACATTTTCGGAGAACATCTCCTTTTGATCGATATTCTGGGGAGCATCTTTGCTTCTTTTATTAACTTTTCTTTTTGAGAACCTGCTGAGGTGTTCTCCTCTCGACTCCCTCACATACATACACAATATCTCGGGATTTTCAGTTAGTACAGTGAAGCGAACCGAGTGTACATTTGGACATATTCCCTCTGACCGATTGGATCCGAAATTAGTTACAGGTCTACAATTATGATCCTAATATTGCCGCACAAAGGAACCTAGCCAGGGGTCACAATAAATTATCAAGGATAAAAAAACAGCAGATTAATGTATTTTCTAAAAGAACATGAAGACGTTATTAAATTGTTCTCCTCTCGACTTTATCACATACATACACAATATGGCGGGATTTTCATTTAGTACAGTGAAGAGAACCGTGTATACAGTTGGACGTATTCCCTCTGACCGATTGGATCCAAAATTAGTTACAGTCTACAATTATGATCCTAATATTGACGCACAAAGGAACCTAGCCAGGGGTCACAATAAATTATCAAGGATAAAAAAACAGCAGACTAATGTATTTTCTAAAAGAACATGAAGACGTTATTAAATTGTTCTCCTCTCGACTTTATCACATACATACACAATATGGCGGGATTTTCATTTAGTACAGTGAAGAGAACCGTGTATACAGTTGGACGTATTCCCTCTGACCGATTGGATCCAAAATTAGTTACAGTC
>BGPR01000184.1:913213-930342 GCA_013235015.1 Araneus ventricosus
GTGACTTCACTTGACTCTTGTCATTTCTTCACTCATTGTGTAAATACCCTATTCAGAAGGTGAAAACAGCATAAACTCATTTTTCAGGGGAGAAAAACTAACTCATTCGCCTGCAATCTACGATGTCACCCGGAGTCAGTTTCGTTATGAAACTGTGACGTCACTTGCACTGATTTTGTTACTCCTGTTGCCACAGGAAAGTTGAAACACCAGTAAAATTTGTTTCAAAACTAGCTTTTATTAGTATTCTTAAAAGCAGAATATGACTTTTGTTATCAAAAATGTGGAGGTCAAAATGAAATCGTAAAACCTTGGGGCGCTGATGAAAATACTCAAAACAAATTGGAATTTTAATCCCATTTATTTTAATTTTTAATGCATGTTTAGGAAGTTTCTTCCTAATGATATTCATCATAACTTAATACCTTCATTTGTTTTTTATGAAACAAAAACTTGTTGACAACATGTTTTGAATCATTTGAAATAGAATTTATTGACAAGATCGTGCTTTTTTTTTTCTTTTTTTTCTTTTCATATTATTAAAAGAGAATGTGAGATGAACTTTTTCGACACCATTTGCTTTTATGTATTTATTCGAGGTATTGAGACCCCGAAGTTACTCGCGAGATTTGTACTGTGAGTGGCGAAGAAGCAATGCCTCAAAGTACTGACCATCGTTGGTTTTCAGGCTTCGAAAAAAAAACCGAAGAGTGATTGTTCCACCTTCTTTCCCAAGCAATCAAAAGGAATTTCTAAAAAATTAAAATTTTAAATAAATTTGTAAAACTCTCATGAATTGATTTCAAACGGAGTAATTAAATAAGCATTCAAAAAGACACCTGAAAAATTTGGAGCAACAAAGATCTACATTTTATAGGACATCGAAATCTCTCCTTGATTTCTTGGTTGGCTTTACGGCCTATATGGTATTGCTTTCTATCTTATGTTTCATATAATTTAATTCATTTAGAAACTCAATAAGTCCATTAAGATACAGTCGACGCTCGTTATAACGACCCTATGCGTCCCACAGCAAAAGGTCTTTATAACGAGTGGTCGTTATAATGGATATAATTAAAAAATGTACACATGCACTCTCAGCAGTTCCATAAAAATATGCGATTTTTAAAGACATTCCAACTAAATACTCAAATTATTTTTTATCATTCGTATTAAAAATAAAATTTTATTAATTAAAAATATATTTTTAAAACAGATTTTAAAGTAGAAAATAAAGGGCGTTATATACATACAAAACATTTATTTTTTCTGAAGAAAAAAATCAGAAATGGTTGTTTGTCTTTTCTGCATATGTGCTTTTTGCAAAACATAATTTTCCAGTTCAATTAAAGATGAATAAATAATGTTCTGTCTTTCAAAAAAACATTTTAAAGTCTTAATAAGCATTTGAAACATTTTTTTTTATTCTAGGCTATTCTAATTTCTGCGCTGTAATGAGTGGTAATCCCCCCCCCCCTGTCAAAGTTGAACTGTAACAGTGAAGACTCTACATGTACGAAGCTTGACAATACAATAATCAAGGTCATTTAAGTTTAGAAACATGTTCTTTTTGGAAAAATACCGGGAAGAGTGACCGCTGAATTCGGATGTTGTATTGGGATTAGACGACACTGGACGGTCGTAATACCGGAAGTAAAATAACATAGTGCATATGTAAACACAGTTGGGGATTTTATCACTGCTCGTTATAATGGAATGGTCTTTATAATGTGTGGTCGTTATAACGAACGTCGACTGTATTAAGAAAACATGTAAAAGTTTTATTAAATGAAACACTGAACTATTAAAAGTGCATCGTATTTAGAGAGTCCAAAATGCCGCTGCATCTAAAACACCAATGACAATAACAAATTAAAAGAAATGAAAATCGGGACTTTTTAAAAAACAATTTGGAATAACGATTGGAACGCAACAACGATTTACTTTCTTACTAGGTATCGAAATATCTCCTTGCTTCCGTGGTTGGATTTATGACCTTTACTGTATTGTATTCCTTCGAGTGTTTCATCTAGTGTAATTCACTCTACCGACAAATTGCACCAATAACAAGACAGAAGATTTTCAACTCTGACTATTAAAGCAATTCCTCGGCAACATTCAATCATTGTCGGAATATTCTTTCTTAAAGTAAAGAACTCTTTTCATGACAAAGTGCTCGAACTATTAAAAGTACATTGTATTTAGAGCGTCCTAAATGCCGCTGCATCTAAAACACCAATGACAATAACAAATTAATAGAAACGAAAATCGGGACTTTTTTTTAAAAAAATTGGAATAACGATTGGAACGCAACAACGATTTACTTTCTTACTAGGTATCGAAATATCTCCTTGCTTCCGTGGTTGGATTTATGACCTTTACTGTATTGTTTTCCTTCGAGTGTTTCATATGATGTAATTCACTCTGCCGACAAATTGCACCAATAACAAGACACAAGATTTTCAACTCTGACTATTAAAACAATTCCTCGGCAGCATTCAATCATTGTCGGAATATTCTTTCTTAAAGTAAAGAACTTTTTTCATGACAAAGTGTTCGAATCGTGTAACGAGACTTTCCCTCGTCTTCTGGAACGGTTTAAGCCTTATTATTTCTTCTTCAACAGTTCTCAAGAATTTCCTTCCCTCTCTTCGCATGCCTAAAAATATGCTTCACTTCTTTCTCTCTCCCTCTCGTTATTTTCGAAGAAATCAAAGTGAGGAACTGTTCTCCGGTCGAACAGTAGCACCGCGACGAATTCAATCTTCGAGTGGTTCTGCCGGGTGAAATATTCTGAAAATCAATCCAATTGTGTGATTGGTATCTTGTAGCCATTTGGAGGGTACTTCCATTTTTAAGCACTTCTTTAACCCTTAAAAGCCCGATTTTTTAAAAATTGATTTTAAAATATTTTTTGACTTTCATTTCTTAAATTAAACATGAGAAAAATACTTTAAAAAATCCTATTTTGTTTTAAGTATGGTTCATGGCTATAAAACAGTTTGCTACTAACTGAAAACACTATTCTTTAGTTCAGAAAATTTCCTTGATAAAATTCTATATATTTCAAATACAGATGAATTTTGATAAGTAATAATACGGATAAGGAATTTCCTTCAACAATCTGGAATAAAATATGGTATTCTCAAGTTTGCAAACAAAGCTCAAAAAATGCAGTCTCAAGTGAAGAACATCAATTTATTTTATTTCTTTATCAGCACTCAGGCTGCCATCTATATGTTGCAAACTGATTTAACAAAAATTTCAGTATGTATCTTACTGACAAGTACAGGCATTAGAGCTTCAGTCTTATTCCCAAGATTTTAGAAGACAAAATTGGATATGTTGCTTAAAGGCAACACTGGGCCTTTAATTGTTAAGCCTTCTTTAGAAAACAACCATTTATTTACACTGTCAAAAGCACAAATTAACTTTATAAAACTGACGGCGAATAGTCTCGTTCACAACCGTTGAGTTGTTTATTCGCTGCAGGCTCATTGGGATATTGAAAGTGTAGGACAATCGACCAAACAAATATCCATCTTCAAAAATAAACTTTTTGTGCCAACCAATCTTCTTTCGTTCTATAATATTTTTAACAAGTATCTTTTTTTTGAGTTGCCATTCTGGAAAAAATAAATTTTAAATAAACAAAAAGAATAATAAAAAAAGAAATGCTACAACTTTACAAAATCGTCTGGCAAAGCAACACTGGGTATTTAAGGGTTAAACCATTATTGCCCAAGTCCCCTCTTTTCAATAATATTTCGTATATTAATATTACATGTCGTAAAATCAATAGAAAATCAATTAAACAAATCCTGCCTGAAATTGTTTTGTTTTAATATCCTCCTAAGTCTAGTATCTCTATTTAGACAAAATACTATTAATGCCAATAAAATTATCAACACCTAAAATTATATAAAATACCAAAAAGAAAACTTATTCTTACAATTGTATTTTCTGATATATTTGATACATGAAACAAACTAACCCTTGTCTTCTTCATGTTGCAAAAAACTACCTTCTGAATCTAACTTGGGAAAATAAAAAGGCTACGTCATCAACCGAACGTTTGATACGTGTTGCCATCGACTGAATAAAAAAGAAACGAATACACAAAAATACTTTTTTTGTAAAAGTTATGTTGAAGAAATCATTCCTGTGAGTTTAGGATGTATTCTTAAACGGGCCATTCCCGCTGTTCCATTCTGGAATTTTTGGAACACGGGATGGAAAAACCTTTCGACATTTTGAGAAACCAATGAAAATTCGTGTAAAGGGATTGGATGTTTGGAATTCCGAATAGTATTCACGGATGGCTCAAAAATGGGACAGGGTGTTGGATCTGCCTTTTGCGCAGTGGCGGACTGGGTCTGAAAATAGTGGTTGCCAGGAGTCAGTGAGGGCCCACACATATCTACAATCATAACATTAATATATATATATATATATATATATATATATATATATATATATATATATATATATATAATTATTAAATATATAATTATATATATATACATATGTATATGTAATAACCTCACTTAATTTTACTTTAAATTCTAATATTATATATTTTAAAATCTTAGTACAATATTAATGTATTCTAAAGTCACTTTTCTTATACTCCAGTTTCGTTTTATTTCCCACGCTAGGGGTATGTTAAATCTCGCGTTTTGCATATTTATTACTAAAAGAATATTTTAATCGCTTCCACGCGCCAGCTTAAATCGCGAAATCAGCAACTTGTTGGCGCCATACTTTTTCCTAAAACACTTACGTAATTTACTAAAAATAGCTAATATTCCCTTCACTTTGATCAAGTGTCTATATGTTAATCCCTTATCTAAGAGAATGAAGGGATTTTCCGTTCTCTTTTGACTTGAATCTTTCATACGAGATGTGCGCATATTCCGCCACTCTCCCATAATAAATAAAAACAGTTAATAACTCGGCTTGTTCCTTATTTGACGACTACAACAACGGAATCATTTTATGTATATATTTTATTATATATAAATATAATTTAAAATCAATAATCTATTCCTAATCTAAAGATATGTTAAAGATATTATTAATTAATTTAAGTATTATTCATAATCACTGGAAGTAACAAATATAAATTCAAATTTATGATTGAATGTTAAAAAATTCTTGAAATAACTATATGGTTCCAAAATTACAGCGTGCTACACATCCACAAAATGTTTTTAAGCAAACTTAAAATAAAATGCAAACTATCTACCAATTTTAATGTTTTTAAAGAACACCTGTTACTGTTAAAGACTGACAACTGAAAAGTACAGAAATCCACTAGATTAAGAGCAAGTCAACAAGCGTTTCAGTTCGCTAGAATAATGGTTTCAGTAGTTTGATTATAAAAAATACAAAATTCTAATTTACAATTGATTTCAGACAAAGCGGTTAATAATTTTAAAACATTTTCTATTAATCAATCTCAATATTCTTTATTTATAGAATGAGACATTTTTTAAATTATAAAACAACAGGATGTAAAACTTCAAATAGGTTATTAGAAAAAATTACGAAGACGAAAGGTTTCAGAAACTACCTTTCCTTTTTTTACTGCTAATTCCTTCAAAATATCTCTAGCTATATTTATAATTGCCGTATAAGTAATGAAGTTTTAATAAACATTATTAAAAACATTATTTATTTAAGTTTAAGGTTAATTTATTCTACTAAAATTAGCTTTTCTTCGGTAAGCAAACTACTCATAATTTCTATATAATACTCATCTTAAAAGACTTAATGGTACAGTAGAAAGAAATATGCAATGGTATCAAATGCATGTTTAATAAAAATAAATAATGATCAGATTTAAATCAACATTTTCATCATTATTTTAATGACTGTGTAGAAAAGAGTTAAATCGTTTTATTTCAGACAATCAAAATTACTATAACAGACAACAGTCTTCTCGGTGTTTAAAAAAAATGCGCGGAAATTCAACTCACAAACTGAATTCCCATTAATTATTATTATGTACACGACATTCAAATGGAAGTATATACTCTTATTTCGCATCTGAACATTTGAAAAATCTTATTTTATTTTATCGTGAACGTCCGCTAGAAATTTATATTTGCAAAACTTTCTTAGAAATATTAAAACAAATCATGTTTCTGTAATGCAACAAAAACATGTTTTTAATAATTTGTTAAAAACGATAATTAATTGATTTTAATTTTAATAAATTCGATTATATTCTTTGTAACACGCTGGTGCGGGGCCCTATTTGGAGCAATCGGTCCAATCGGCTTAAGGCCGGCCCCGACTTTCAACTTAACAAAAATTAAATAAGTTGGCGAATTTAAAGTTTGTTGATATAATCAAATTAAGACAATTAATAAGATAGACGAGTCGGTTGGTAGTCAAATGCGATTAGTGTTTAATATTACAAAAGCAATGTAAAAATAAAGAAATGATAATTTTAGCTTACCTCTCAAAAAAATTTTTTTCTTTCTTTTTCAACATACGCTACGTATGTCCTTACTTTCTTCCTACTAAAAGCAGAAATAACACTTTTCTCACCAATTATTTTCCATGAAAGACAGACCAATAAGACAGGTCCCTTTTACTCTTCTAAACGCAAACGCATAAAGAAAAGTGTGAGTCATAAATGTCATTTGGTGTCTTGTGATTAGGGTGGGCACAATTTCTCCCACCCGCCCTAATCACAGTTTTAGGTAAGAAAACCTTTTCCTACAGGCGAGTTCCCTTGCATGTGAGATTTATGACAGTAAAATGAAACTACAAAAAAGAAAGAAAAAAACCACCTTATAGCCATCTCTCACAAGAACCGCAGTCTATCTGCACAAAGGGAGGCAATTCTTTCCGTCTCTCCGGGGGCTTCCGAAACCAGCAAAATATCTTAATGAGTTTTGCGACTCGAATTTTCACAGAAGAGATACCCTGTTTCAATGCCCCGAAGGTTTGCTGGTGAAACATCTGTAAATGATCGGAAGTTCAAAGGAAGTGGACAGAACGGCGTTCCTTCCAGGGCCCTGGTTCCTACGGGCGGATATTCGACCACCCGCTGTTTGACTGGTCGAATTACGACGGCAGTAAATCCCTAAAAACGGGTCGAACTCCAAAACATGGACCTTGGGGGAAAGGGCTATTTTGTTTATGTGTTTGAGAGAAGGAGTTCTTTGGGGGGCCCAAATTGTCTTCTGTTTAAGGGGCCCACTTGCCATCGGGCAAGCTGGCAACCTAGCCAGTCCGCCACTGCTTTTGCGTCTTTAGAGAGCAGCAGGAACTTATAGCACAATGGCAGGGACGGCTCTCTCCAAATAATTCTATACTCCAGGCAAAGATAATAGCTCTCCATGAACCGGATAAGTATGCCCAAAACCACCAAAAACAAGTAAAGATCTGGAACGACAGCCAATCCATCCTGAAAGCCTTATTAAACCAGAAATCCAATAGCCCAATAACCAGATCCATTCAAGACTGTCTGTACAACACTCATATCATGAGGCTGGGTTGGATTAGAGCTCACGTAGGACACCTGGGGGACGAGAAAGCTGATGAGCTGGCCAAAGAGGCAATCACGTCCACGGAGGCAGCAGTGCTCACGGTCCTCCTTCCCAGAAGCAGTGCAAAACAATATCTCAAGCAGCGAGCACTGGCCAAGTGGCAGAGGCGTTGGGATGATGGCATTAATGGCCGCTTCACATATGAAGTCATAAAGAAGGTGGGACTTCGAAATCATTGCTGGCTGAGACAACTCATCCAGTTTATCGCAGAGCACGGTCCCTTCCCATCCTATCTTTTCCGATTCACAAAAAAAAACCGGAAAACGAAATCATTGCTGGCCGAAACAGCTCATCCAGTTTATCACAGAGCACGGTCCCTTCCCATCCTATCTTTTCCGATTCACAAAACAACCGGACAACTGCTGTGGCTGTGGAGAACCTGGCACGCCTCTTCACTGTGCCACCAAGTGCCGCCTCACTCTTTCTTACCGCCTCAGGTGTCCAGCAGATTAACACATAGAAGCCTGGATGAAATCAATAACCAACCACCGCCCGCTAACAAACAAAATAATAGACCTCCTCAACTTTATCACCAGCCAAGAAGACCTACTTAAATCGGAATAGCCAGAATAACTCCACAATAGCCCGCATTGTTCATCCCACTACAAAGTTCATGTCTCCCACCACGCCCTTCTTCTCCTCTCTCCTGCAATATTCCATGCCAGAGACAGATCATCAGTTTCAGTGTCTCAGGGCACAGCCACATGTTCACCACATGTCTAACTTGTCATTAACAGCATCATGTAAAAGTACATGTGATTATTATAGGATGCAGAGTCTAGTTTAGTGTATATACTTGTGTTTTACATGTGTATATGTTTGTGTATATAATAGTGTTTATATTCGTATTTCCTCTCTTTGTATCCTTATATATAAAATGTAATATTTTCTTTTTGCTCTTGCTTTATCAATAAAGTTCCACTCACGACCACCCAACCGACAGGGAGCCACCCTGGCTCCGAGTTCGGAGGTATGCTGTTATGTTATGTTGTGTTGTGTTGTGTTTTCCCCTCTGAGGGCCTTGCTGAGAGGTTAGAGGGAAGACAAGGGTTTTGCCTTGATTGGAACCTCGCGACGAAGCTAGAAAATCGGAAATATGCCGTGGGGGGAAGGAGTAGGGGGATCGAAGAACAACGGTAGCGGAGCCTCCGTGAATGACGTGCCTGCTTTTTCGACTTGAATATGTGAAAGAAAAACAGTCTTGGGGCAATTAGCATAGCCTAGCCTTCTCGTGAATTCCCAGCTTTAGGAGCTTCCCTAAAACGGGACGCTAAGCATTAATGGGTTGACTTGACTCTGAGCGGACCTTAGGATGCACTATTGGAAACAACTTTTGGCCGCATAATTTTTTTAAAGTTTTTAAGAATCTAAGGACTTAAGAGCTAAAAAAAGCGAGAGTGTTCTCCCCTCGACTTTGTCGTATTCTAACACAATATGGCGAGCTTTTGTGTTTCGTGGAATAGTAAAGAAAACAGAATACGTATGTGAAGTTTACGCTATCAAAAACCGTAAATTAAAAAACCGAACTGTAAAACTGAATCAGAGTTGTACGATAGATGGCGCCAGAGGTCCTCTTCACGGTACGTTTTCGATCAGCGCCCTCATAGTCGAATAAAACCATCACGCAATGATTTCACACACACACAACGGCGCAGATTCCCTTCCTCTTCTCTCCGCTGAATATATCTAAAAGTTTTGCGACCAGGCTCCCAGCACTCAGCTGCGCAGAGTAGTAAAAATGTTAACGCTGTGGTAACTATATTCTAACTCTCCTCTTCTCCTTGTTCAAGAATCGATGTAATCAAATTAACTATTAAAAACCTGTCGAATAACATCTTCGTGATTTATATATCTTAATGACCTTCTATCGTATTGCCATCCCTGATTCAGTTCCATAACTATAACGCCATGTTTTTTCTCCTCACTTCCGTCTTGTATATACTATTGTAAATATCCTTCCCCCTGTAAAACATGCCCTTTAATTCTTCAATAAATTAACTCTTTTAAATAAAGTCTTTTCATCATTTACTTTAATTTAAAGAACCCAAAAAGCCCCCTAGACAACCCTGCCAACTCCCTTAAATGGTTTTAACTCTATGAGCCCTAATCCGCCTCAAACCGCCCCATTCGACAAAGACCGAACTCAGGCAGTTTCAGACGCCTGAGTGAATTTTACGGGAGAAAAGTTGTTCCATCTTTGTGTACAACTGATCGCCCGAACTTGAGTGTAGTCCTTCTGGAAAGAAAGGAAGGAGTTCATTCTGTTTTTGCGAACGAAAATTTACTTCAGTTTTTGAAGTACTGGAATTCTTACTTTAGCCGGGTTCAGAGAATTAAACGTGGGATTTTAGTCGTAACCGAGACTAATCCTACATGTATTTTGGGCGTTTTCCTTTCTTTCGACTGGAACCAAAATTTGTTGCATGCCTGAGATTTCGTTTGCAAGACCAAATAGCAAATACTTATCGTTAGGGTTACCATACGTCCGGTATTTCAAGATCACGTCCGGATCTTCAAAACGTCCGGATTTTTGCCAGAGAATGCGGTGAGAGAGAAATTTAAGAGGGAAAATCCGACGTATTTGAAAAATCTGATGTCATTCCGCTAATAAAAGAAAATCCATTATTGTAGTACTTTGGCACTGAAAGAATTTTTTCAATGATGAGGCCTATTTGGGCAGTTGAGAGAGGGAGGTTATCCGTGCTAGGTGTAAAAGAACTGATGAAGATCAAAGCTAATTTCGTTTTACCCTGTCCTGAATTCTCAAAAAAATGAAAAAAGATAAAGGGTTATATCATATGGACATAACACCTCTCCATACTCCCGGTGCCTATAACCACTAGAGTTATCAAATCAGATAACGAACATGGAGATATGATATTGACAGAGCGCCGCCCCATGCCCCGTGCCTGTTGCTATTACATCAACTGAACAGATTGAGTGGACATGGGACAAAGAAACATCATATGGACAGCGTATCATGGACTGTTTCCGTCTACACTAGGGTAATGTCACTCGCTAAAATAGTTTGTAGCAGATGACCGGTCAGACAAGAGGACTGAAATCGTGGACTGAATTCAATCGGCTTAAAAATGGGAAAATTGTCAGTAGCGAAAATTCAAACCAATCGGGTGTGACTTTGACTGTGACGTAGTTCGCCAAAACTGCCGCGATCGGCACCAAAAGTAAAAATAAAACATAGAAAAAACATAGAAATCCGCTCATCCGACATTTGAATGTATAAACACAAGACACGAGTATCCCCAGGATTAGCAAATCAATTTATGCAAATGATATTTTATGTAATACTGGAATTTGGAAGTACCGAAGAAGTTCCTTTTTTTAAATAAACTATTAATAATGCTGATGTGAATTATTCACTTTTGTTTGATGAAATATAATCAGGGCAGGGTTTTTTATGGTTAGAATTTTTGATACTTTTTAATTAGGCATTGCATTTAAAATTATCATTACTTTCTGGCTAATATTAATTGAAAAATTTTGAAATTGCCTTACCCCTTTCACGTTCACTACATGCTTCGTTTTGGAAATTACTAAATTTATTTCAAAAATGAGTATTAGACATGTAGCTGATCACAAATATGTAAAGGAAAACAATTAGCAATTTTTTTTTTTAATTTTCAAGAAATTTGTGGTTTCACAGTGAAACCAATGAACAGTAATGGGCTATTTTTCCTCCGAATAAGTTATCGTCGAAATGCAATTGAAATTATGTATTTAATTTATAAATATAAGTGAGTATTCGGAATATTCAACCTTCATAAAACTCAATATTACTTTCGAAGATTCAATTTTTTTAAAAATATCAATTTGTTCAAGAACCTTCATCATTTTGTTTCTCTTAGAGATCAACAGCAATTTAGCACTTGCAATGCCGATATCTTTGAGAATACAAACGGTATTGAACTGGAATTTTTATATAAGTTGGCCTACATATCTGGTTCTTAAGTTATGAAAGAAATATTACGCTATGTTTCGCACATGCGCAGTAAAAAAATGTTCAATGTGTGGTTTCACTGCGAAACCAGTGAACGCGGAAGGGTTAAAGATATCAATCCTTGTACTAATATGTAACAAAATAATAAGATTTAGTTCCGTTTTCTGAAATAGAGTACAGGAAATTATATATTGAAAGAATTCTAAAATGTATTTAACAGGCAAAAAACTGCAATCAAGTAGTATGAATTACAATACCCTTTTACTTCATAGCTGCTCAAGAAATAAGTTTTTTATTGGCCATTCTATTCTTTTTTTTTCCTATTAACTGGCACTAACATTCCTAACCCATTCCATTAACTAACATTCTTTTTCTGTTGTATTAACTGATATGCTTGTGCTCAGGATGAAAATACTTTAATGTCTTGATATTTTTAAAGAAGAAAAAAAATTACTTCTAAAAAATATAATGCTAAAAAACCGCTCTTTGCTTGAAAAGTTCTTATTTCAGAATATAAGTTGGGATATCAATTAGAACAAACAATTTTATGAAACTTTGCACAGAAAAGTATCTGCATAAGTTAAAAATTGATTCTTTAAAAAATTATAATTAAATGTTATGAGTAGCAAATCAAAGGCAAAGTGGTTTATGATATCTAATATTTTCGTCCAATAGAAATTTTAATTGATAATCCATCCTATCTTTGTTCAAAAACTACAAGAGCAATTGATAGTGTGCACTGAATGAAAAATAATAAAATAAACCATTCAATAAATTATCATGCAATATATGCTTCATAGTATTTCTGATCAAAATTGAGCAGGTTGGATTAAACTTGGAAACTTTACACTTCTTGATAAGAATTTATGTGTTTCACCCTTATTTACATAGATGCTGCAGCCTTTTTGTTTGTGTCTCAATAGCCATTTCCTTCCCTATACTTTTCTCTTCGCGTTTTTTGTCTCTCCTTTAAAACCGTTTCCAAAGGAATATTGTTACGAACACGGAATGTCGCTTCCCAGCAATGTTAGTCTTACGGTTGGGAAGAGTTTTAGAGAGGGGTTGTACAGGGGTTAGTATGGAATGGCCGGAAAAGGCCAGGCCTGGATCCCTGACCTTGGCGACCATTTTGGTGACAAATCGAAGATTCCAGAAAATGCGATCCTTTTCTCGATATCTTTATTAGGAGAGGAGATACGCTTGAATGTACTAGATAATTCCATGTGATGTCACGGCCTGTCGGGCAGACTATAAAAGAACCGCACTTGGATCATAGGTTGGTTGTGTGTTAATCGTCTAGAGCGACTTTGGAGTTTCGTCTGCAGTGCGAGCTGGAAAGCAGGTGAGCTGAGCGCTATTGAAAGTGCTGTTACTGACATTATTGGTGATTTGCTGACTGTTTGTGCTGCTAAACCCGAAAGGGTTGTTACTGTTATTACTAGTGAGCTGTTGTCTATTTGCATAGCTAATATTTATAAGAGCTATTATTCCTGTTATCTGTGTTTCTTGTTTTCCTGATTATTTGTAAATAAACCTTCATTCTCCATTATCCTGCTTGTTGGACTGTCTTCACCGTACACACAGCGGACGATTTTTGTAACAAAATACAGTAATGCTTTTGTCTATGAAATCCATATCCGTGAGCTTGAGTTTGGCTTTAAGTATGAAATAGATGTGAAATCCAGACACAAGAGGAGAAACAAACCACCACGGTCGCAAGAGGAGGAAAAACAGCAACGTGCACACAAACACCGAAAAGCCACAAAATGTTCGCAGCAAAGAAAAGGGCGATAAAATAATTAAAAGTGGAGTTGGCAATCGGGATTACCTGATTTTGAATGCGCCTTCAAAGATGACCGAAATTCTGTCTGACCGGCTGTCTCAATGTGTCACGTGCTACAAACTGTTTAGGTGAGTGACCCTAGTGTACACGGAAACCGTCCACGATACGCTGTCCGTGTGATATACCCTTAAGACTTCCCTGATAAGTTTATTTCATCTGAACAGTATCTTCAGAGAAAGGAGATAAGTTGATGAATTCCTTATGCAGGGTCTAGCTCAAACTGAAAAATACAAGTTTTCGCAATTTTGTTTTATTTTATTTTTCATTAATGTAATTTTGATTTGCCAAACATTAATAAAAATTTTATCTTCTTTGCATCCTAACGTCTACCGGCAAATATTAGAATTATATACTATACTTTGACTCCCCACCCCCTTCAACCCCCCCCCCCCCCAGCCCGGATTTCAATTTTGAAAAATGTCAGGAGGCTGCCTTTTCAAACAGCCGCTGATATTGAAGGCGTAGGACTACTTTACTCGCGTGACTCTTTTTTCTCGAAATTTCTCCTAAGTTTTTAAGTTTAAGTAAGTTTTTTTTACAACTTCTGTTGTCACCCTTTATCTCTAAAATAAGACATTAGTTATGTTTTGAACATATGTATTTACCGACATATAGAGGATCGCGTCACCAATTCATGCGTATTTTTTCCCAATTTTGATACTCAGTAAACGCTGAACTACAATTCTGATTTTGATTTTTTTTTTGCAACTTCTGTTGTTACCCTTTCTCTCTAAAATAAGACATTAGTTATGTTTTTGACATATGCAGTTACCGAGATATAGAGGATCGCGTCACCAATTTATGCGTATTTTTGCCCAACTTTGATACTCATTAATCGCTGAACTACAAATCTGGTTTTGATTTTTTTATAACTTCTGTTGTTATCCTTTATCTCTAAAATAAGACATTAGTTATGTTTTTGACATATGCAGTTACCGAGATATAGAGGATCGCGTCACCAATTTATGCGTATTTTTGCCCAACTTTGATACTCATTAATCGCTGAACTACAAATCTGGTTTTGATTTTTTTATAACTTCTGTTGTTATCCTTTATCTCTAAAATAAGACATTAGTTATGTTTTTGACATATGTAGTTACCGAGATATAGAGGATCTCCCATACCAAGTTTTGTGGCGTTTTAATTTCCTTCCTGAGACCCCAATGGGAGGAACGTAGTCTGACATTAAAAATTATGGTAACCCTACTTAGAATTTTCACATACCGTAAAAAAACCGACAGACATTCAGCCCTTTTATAGGTTTGGCTCAAAATTTGATGTAGATCTGCAAATCTGATGATGAAACAATATGCGAAATTTAATTATTCTCGCTCTTTTGCGTTTTGAGTTTTCGTGTTCACATGCACATGGACGAACATACAGACAGATTTCGCGTGGATGGATTTCGTCTAAAATTTGATAGAGATCTTCAACATTGATGCTATGACCATAAGCCAAATTTCATTTGCGTTTTTAAGTAACCGGATCACAGACAAGCAAAATTCCAAAATTGTGTTTTCCGGACTCGGGAGGTCATGTGGAAATTCATCAAAATTGAGACGTCGATTTTTTTAAAAAGTAGGAATACATTCCTCCCATTGGAGTCTCATTAAGGAATTTGATTCACACGCCAAAACGCCACAAAACGTTCTATGGGAGATCCTCTATATCTCGGTAACTACATATGTTAAAAACATAACTAATGTCTTATTTTACAGATAAAAGGTAACAACAGAAGTTACAAAAAAAATTGGAAATCGGAATTGTAGTTCAATGACTGCTGAGTCGGAAACTTGGGCAAAAATACGCATGAATTGGTGACGCGATCCTGTATATCTCGGTAACCACATATGTTAAAAACATAACTAATGTCTTATTTTAGAGATAAAAGGTAACAACAGAAGTTACAAAAAAAATTGAAAATCGGAAAAGAGTCGCGCTAGTAAAGTAATCCTACACCTTTAACATCAGCGGCAGTTCAAAGAAAAACAGCCTCCAGTCATTTTTGTTTTTACTACTATTACATTTAGTTGCGAGGGACGATTCTGGCCCAAAATATGCCAGGCGACGCACTAATGATGGATTTATAAGAAAAAGCAGATAAAATCCAACCTTGGCCTTTTTTTTTTGTCCTTTTCTTCAGTGTGAAATTAGGTATTTTTAGACCAGGGGTTGGCAAACTTTTTTCCTTAAAAAGCCATTTTAGAACTAGATTTACCAAAATAATGCTTACGGAGTCTCGTTGCAGAAGCTTGAAGTATAAAATTTACATTTTTGAAAACTGAATATAATTTTTTTTATTAAAATGAATTAATTTTTGCTTTGCTTGAAGGTAGTGTAATAAAATTCACTGCAATTCAATTATTTTTTTATCAGTGTTACAAGAATTATCATTATATAACACAATTATTAAAGAAAAAATTAAGTGATTTTAAATAATCTTACTCTCAAATTATCATTTTTCTTTCGTCAAACAGTATTCTGGGATTCCAAACATTTTATAAAATGTTTAACTTGTATGAATAATGAAAAACTTACATTTCATAAAGTAAATGAAAAAAACATATCTTCTAATGAGATTTCTATTGCTGAAGCATAAGCGTGATTTTCTCGATTCGCGATTTTGGGGATCAATTGATTGTTGTCATCAAAAGAAAGTATTTAGAATTAGACAAGAATAATAAGGTGTACAAACAATTTTCATGAAATGTTATTAGGAACTTTTATTTTACTTAAATTTAATATTTATTTTGTTATATGTGTAGTACATATTCACTAACTTAAAAAGAGCCGAAATTATGCATTTAAAGAACCACATGCGGCTCCGGGGCCGCAATTTACAGACCCCTGTTTCAGATGAAGAAAATCGGCTATTCATTAATTCAAAGGGATCGGAATTTCTCTCTTGCTGTTCATTCTGAACTAATGACCTAAGGAATAGTGATTTGGCAGAATAGCCGAATACTCACTTTTTTAAAACATTTCACTTTTGATTGAAAAAGAAATATTTCTGAAATTTTAAATGAAAAAAATTAAAGATTAATGTAAATTGATTTTTTATTATTTATATATTTAAAAAATATTTACATCTTGATGCATTTTTGAAATATTTTAAACACCTATTGAAATATTACAAACCACAGGGGTGGCGCCAGAGGGAGGACCGGGAGGCCAGGACCCTCCCGTCGGGGATGCTGTGCCCCCCTGTCGGGGAAAAATTTTGTATCCCGTCGGGGAAAATTTTTGTACGGGTATTCAACTGTAGTTGATAAATAATAATCTGGCGAAAATTTGAGACCAATTTCATTACATTCGGCCCCCCCCCCCCGGGGGGGGGGGCGGGCCCCCCCGGCGGGGCAAACCCCCCCCCCCCCGTCGAGCAAACTCTAGCGCCATTCCTGCACATGAACTCCAGTAATAAGGTAAGGAAAAACCCTCTTCATTTTGAGATTGATTCACAGAAATGAAAGAGTCGTCATTGTAGAACATGACAATGGCAAACACAGAAGAACGTTCAGTGGGAAAATTAAAATTACTAGAAGTAAATTCCTATTTTGTTGAAGAACTTCTAATAGCTAAGATGGAGTTACCACTTAATTGGTCGGGAGAAAAAAAACAGAAAAATTTATCTTTTTCCAATATTTACAAATTTAGCAAGAAAATATTTTTTTCCAATATTTACAAATTTAGCAAAAAATATTTTTTTCCAATATTTACAAATTTAGCAAGAAAATATCTTTTTCCAATATTTACAAATTTAGCA
>BGPR01000184.1:941218-970140 GCA_013235015.1 Araneus ventricosus
AACTAACTGAATTTAAGCTGCCCACATCATCTTGTACACTTTCTTCTGCACAATCTTCAGAATTTAAAATCTCAAATATTTCATTTTTATTGAAAGAGCTGAAGTCGATGAGGGTGTATGCTTCATCATCTTGGCAATTTCTTCCACTAGATTGTTTTAAAAAGTTTGCTATTATATCTTTATGAATTGCGTGTCTGGTATCTGGGTTGACAAGACACCATTTCTTTCAAAATATCTACATGGCAGCTATTTTTTGTGACTGCACACAATTCTTTCTTTTGATGGTTCAAGGTGCTGGAGTTAACGATGTCAAACAGTTTGTCCATTTCCTTGATAAAGCGTGCAGTATCTATTTCATTACTCTCGATTTTCCGGGCGGCAACATACAGATTTAATGTAGATGCAACTGAATGATTTAGTACCTAAAGGAATAAAAATTTGAACGGAATCAATTCATGCAACATTCAGTTTCTTTATATGAAAATTATCATTCAATTATCATGCATAATTATTATGAATAAATAAGTCAATTAAATAGTTAATAATCAAAAGATAATAATTTAAAAGAAATTCGCTGATCTGCAACTTAAGTTTTTGTTAGTTAAGAAAGCTCAAATTACTTTATATGATCTCTTTTAATGTACTATCTGTTATGGAATTTAATAAACTTTCATTCTTAAAAATTCAATTGAGTTACGAAATGAATAAAATTTAAGATTACATATGCTAGAAAAATCTCAACATTAAATATACAAGACAAAAAAATGAAATGAGTCATTTTTGAAATATGTTATCAGTATATGCTTGAATAGCTCAGTTTAAAAGTAAGATTATGAAACAACAATACATAAAAAAGAATTATACTAGATAAAATGGCTTTTCTTACCTGAGCTTCAAGTTTCATATTCATTTTTTAAGTCCAGATACTGCTATGTGTTTTTTCGTCAACTTTCTGCAGGCAGAAAACTGATAAAAAAATAATAGATTGAAATTAATATAAAAAAAATATGTAAATATATTCAACAATAATTTTTTAAACAGTAATTTAAAAAATAAGAAAAATAATCGATTTTTTTAAAACAATTTTTATTTAACATGACTTGTTCATGCTTGTAATTATAAAAATTGGTAACTGATTTTTTTTCACATACTTCTTAATATACAAAGAGTTTTAAAATTCAATACTGATGATAATACACATTGTAATTGAATTTTGGAATTGAAATTTGTATAATAATGCAATACTAAAATATTGAATAATTTCTAAAATACTAGTAGCAGTATGTAACAAGCACAAACATTAACTAGATAAGAGATTATTAATCAGTTCATTTTATTCTATTTCACAGTAGGCCTTTGTAAAAAAGCTTGTTTTGGATATAGCTACACATATTTAATACACATTTCCATATTGCTTCAACTTAGAACAAAAATAACATCAATAATTTTCATTCTATAAAAACACAGCCAAACCTTACTCCTCAAAATCAAAATTAGCTAAAAATGCTACAAAATTTTATCTTTTAATATCTACAATACAATTATAAATGTATTGTTTATAATTTAAGAGGGTTTTCAATATTAAATTACTGATAAAAGAATTTAACTTGTAAATTAAGTTCACAGTTAACAATGCATAGCAAAGCTAATTACAATAATAAGTTTTTTTGGCAGTAATTAGCCAATGTTCTATTGATATCTTTTAAGATTATTTTAACACCAAGTCGTATTATGTAGCAATAAATCTATCAAAATACAACACTACAAGAATTTTTAAGGATTTATGCATATTTTGTCAGATTATTCCACATGATAAGCATCTTAAAAGACTTCAGCAATTGCACAAAAATTCTAAAAGAATTCATTATTTTATATACAAAGCGAAAATAAGTCTTTTAAATCTTAGAAATTTATTGTTTATTTAAATAACATTTGATAAATATTTTGAAACACTTCAAACTTATCGTTTTCATATCCAGGAATCTCATATAAAAGGAAGTTTAGCAGTCTCATATGTAGTCTCTCTCCTATTAATAATTCTAAATCGCCATAATTCTGAGAAAAACAGAACTATTTACCATGGAGAAATAAGAATTCATCCAACAAAACAACATGGCCGCATTTCGGTTGCTTTTTGTTCGATAACAATAAAGCGCCGTGTTGTTATTTGTAGTTCTCTCAGTGTAGGCTGTTGTAGGTAGCACTGCGATCGTTTCCAAAAATCCGGAGTGAGACCTCTGGTACTTCTTCTCTGTGGAGAGAACTCCAGGTTCAGCCCTAGTCCCATTCCAAAATTACATCCTAAATTAAGAAGCTGGTTAAATCAATATAAAATGAAACTTCTTATAGATATTTTTAAATTTCTCCTGTACTAAAAGTTTAAAATCCCCAATATCTTGGAAGGCAAAATTTCAGCCTTTCGGCCCTGTGTTAATTAAATCAAAAGCAATTCGATGAAGCCTTCAGGTCACAATATTCTCTGATCTGTAAGAACACTTGTTTTTCAACCAGCAACAAATTGTTCGTCTTCTTAACATATTTGTGCCCAGCGAAAGCATTTGTAAGTCTCATATGGAGTTGCATAGGAATCTCAAATCTATCAAGTAGTAAATATGGAAAACAAAACCAGCATGGTAGAGCCTGCTAGTAACGAAGAAACGCTGACCTTAGATTTGCATTCGAAATACCTTCTCTCAAAAAATGTATTCAAAAACATTCTCTAAAAAATTGTAATAATCTCTCTAACATTAATAAACCAGCAATTCAAAAAATTCCACATTATGGTAACTCTATAAATAAGAAAAAGCTGAAGAGGATTTCTAAATAAATAAAAGTTGAATTAATGATTTTGTGATCCATATCCTAAATTTCCCTTTATTTGTGGTAGGTCCTTTCAACAGCAAACAGGTTTTATTTCGTTGCATAAAAGACAACACTACTAGTCTCAATTTTTTGAAATTTCAAAGGAGAAAAAAATATTCAATTTTTCGCAATCAGTAACGAATATTTCTGGATTTTTTAAACATCTGATAGGAAAATGCGATCACATATTTATATCAGATATTAAAAAATAATTAAGAAGTATTCGTTATTGATTGCGAAAAATTTAGCATTTTCTTCCTCTTTGAAATTTCAAAAAATTGAGATCGGTGGTGTTGCTTGTCAAGCGACGATTTACTCGTTTACCCCACCCCACCTTTCATCCATCACACTTTAATACCTTCTAAAAATCTAGTTCCAGATGCCTTCTAGCAATGTTGACCAATGCACCAGCTCACCATGCATAAAATCATAAATTCGATTTCTACATTTTTGGCAGTCATAGTTTAACTACTTCCTGCCTCATCCTTACTATGCACGGCGCAGTTTAGCCAATGATGGCTCTTGTGCCAAAAAAGCCATACAAACCAAATCAAGTCTCATCCTGACATAATTTGCCTTTTTTTACTACAGCACACTCTAATTACAATAATTAAAAGTTTTCTTGGATATTCTCTCTTTTATTTCTAATTCCTTACATTTCTAGTTTACATTAAAAGTTTTTCAAGAAAAAATTTAACCGTCTCCAAAACTAAACTCATATGGACGACTTTTTCTGCTTTGTGCATATCTAACGTCTGTGTTTTCATTCAGCTTCCAGTGTATTGCTTTGTCAATGGGAATCTTCGAAATTTCAGTTGTCCATTTGAAGATCTTTTTTTAATGTTGTGGCGTGAGGCCACTTTGAAAATGTAAATTTAAGATCCTTATTTCTCAGGTGTGGCTTTAGAATTCACCATTTAGGAGGGGGGGGGCAAGGTCTCCCCGACAGGGGTGTACGACCTGTTGTACAAAGAGAGGAGTCAGTGGCGGTTCGTCAGCTCAAAAACAAGCAGTGCTGCAAAATTTGTGTAGACCTAAGTTGCAGGAAATTTTAGAGTGATTATTGTGGTATATAATGATGATACACCAAAAATTGCTAGTTTTTGAGTTATAAGCAAAAAAAACCCCATTTTTTCAGGTTTTTTTACTGTAAATTCTAACAAAACGTTTTGGTGGCAAATCTCCGATTCGTTATCAGTAATCTAATAAAACATAAAGGAGCAAAAGATTTACAACTCCTCCAGAATTTGATTTTAAAAAACTATCGAATGAGTGCACTATTGGGAGAAAGCGAAAAAAGCCAAATGAGGAAGGCAGAGGCGGCAGTCGCGCGCCAAAAGCCGCGAGAGCTGTAAAAGTCGCAGTTCGAGTGCTTCTAAATTCAAAGGGAAAAAGGGTTGCTTTTTTTTGATTGAGAGCACAATGTTGCTTAGTGTGCGAATTTTGATCCTTATTAGGTTCAAATCTCCTTGAAGCTCTGGTCTGTCTCTCTTTTAATTGTTGATTGATTTTCGGTCTTCCTTTTACGTTTTTCAGTACCTTTTGACATTTTCATTGATCATTGAATTCTCAAAGAGGAACAGTAAGCTAATAAGAATGAAAACGAAATTACAAGCTTTTAAAATAATTTTCAGGAATGATTGCAGCTCTGCAGACCTAATGGACGAGCCGTCACTGGGAGGAGCGTAATGATGACCATCTTAAATTTTTGCAAGATCTTTAATTTATCTACTAACTGAATAATCCATTGCGTGAGAGGGGTACAAAAATTTGCTCTGAAAGGGGGCACAGCATCCCCGACAGGAGAGTCTTGGTCCCCCCATTGGCGTAACACCTGTTATTTCTTACCTTAATTCGATGCTTATGAAAGTAAGAACCACTTCTAACGGAGCAGCTAAGATAATTAATTTCTTGTCAATCTTCTTGACCTTCCTGGAAAAAAAAAACCCTAATCGGTTCTTTTCTGAACAAGTTTCTGTTTTGTTTATTTGGGATAATGTAGGATGTCCGTACTCAGGACAGATTCTAGTGCGATGCTTTGTCAAAGGGAAACCGGAAGTGGATCCTCAGAACGGAAGTTCTGCGTAACATAAACAGAAAACTCGTCCATGAAAACCAACAAACGAAAAGAATTGACTATGAGAAGAACACACAATTCTATCTTTTGCGTTGAGAGACGAAACTGATTTCAGCTTGACATTTGAAATAGAAACTTGAAGTTTCTACTACTATCTACGAGACGTTATGATATTTGAATCGAACATTAAAGCCATATGCTCGTTGAACTATAGAACTGGAATTTTTCATGCAATTGAAATTTCATTCATTATGTAATCGGGTGGCTAAAATTGGATTTTAAGTTAGCTATTTTATTTCTTAACCGTAACTGCCAACTACACATTGCGTCACGGTTTGTAGAAAGCAAGATTTACCTTTGTTGCTCGGGGTATTTGTAAACATTGAGGACAACCGGTGTAACAAATAGGAAATGCATTCTTAAAGAGCGCTTACTGAAGTTTCTATTGATTTTTAATAATTATCTTCTTTTATTTCAAATGAATCGAGAACCTTCAGCAACTCGATCCAATCACGGATCGTATGTCCAATTAAATACTTTCGATGACAAGGAAAAAGCGTTCGTGCAAACCAAATCATCTGTTCCCCATTTGTGGCCCTACAAACGGTATGCTATGTTAAAATATTGTTTTAAAAGGCATGAGTGCGCTTAGTTGTTTTTATTAGTGAAGTGAAAGCCTAAAATAATAGTGTGTTTCGTTTGTATGTTCTCTTATTTTTGTAATTTGGTGATCTCTTTAATATAATGAATATGTTGAGACAAAAGCAAAACTCTTACAATTTATAATGACTCTGCATTTATAGGTAGACACAACACATAGTTTTTGTTTCGTTTTAATGTTTCAATATGAGTAAATTGATGTATTGTTTGAAACAAAACTTATTGCTTTTTTTTAAAAAATGCTGATCTTACATCTCTGTTGATTAAATGAAGAGAAATTACACTTAAGTTGTCTTCCAAACTTCATCACTCCAGTGGATTAACATTGTGCCAGATTTTCTATGGTAAAACCAAAGTGTACGGTAGATCTCTCGCCAAGCTGGTGCCAAATCATGGAAAACACGCCAAACTTCAGCCATGTTACCACATTTACCATGTGACAGTCCGCCATTGGGTTATCACATTTAGCGATTTTTCGCCAAAAAGAATTCAAGTTTAGAGCCGTACCGTACACTTTGGTTGGGCCTTTTTTCGGTAATCTATGAGTCACACAAATGTTAGACTTTTGATTAAATTAACTAATATCATAATTATGCAAGTATAACAAGCCTGTGTTGAACCCTGAAACATTAGACTAATTTGAGATAACTAAGAAGCAAACAATATTAAAATTTTGCGTGAATCATTTTAAAAGTAAGTTGGCATTTCTGGAATCGAGGCACAAATCAAAGCCATCCTCTGATTATGAAGTCAACATGAGTAAAACTAAAACTAGTTTCATGATCTCAAATGCTGCGTCATAATTTGATAAAAATAGGCCATAGTTTTTCTTGATCCATAATAACATTTCATTCTTGAGTATTGGAAAAAAATTATGTTTTTATTCAGAATGTATTGAAAGTTGTTCTTTCTGCTGTTAAATTTTAAAAAGATGTGTTGTGTCTTATAATACTGTAATGTAACATATCCTGTGTACTAATCGAGCAGTATTATTACTGGAAAGAAAAAATTTTCTTCATTAAAATGACTGATTATACTAACAATAGGATAGGAAAGTAAAATAACTATGTTTACTGGTTATTGTAGTAAGTTCTTTCAAATAGTAGTCTACTTCTAACACCACTTCGCATTATGATTGTTTTAATGGTGTTTTCTTGAAAAAACTTTCTTACATTTGAGTATCGTGCAAAAAACTGCTGATATTGGTATTGGCTTACATTGCTAATCTGGTTGAAAATTATTTTTCCTGTGGTGCAATCTTTAATTCTGCAAATTAAAGTGCTCTTTATAATGATATAAAAAATATTGCACCTTGATTCAAACTTAATGTCCTTTTTTATGAGCAGGCACATTTCTTGTGATGTTTCTTACTTATCTAGTAAATATTTTGAGTTGATATCTGGATATAATTAGAAATTGATCAAAGTGTGAACTGAAATGTTGCTTGTTACAATTATATCACTGATGATAAAATTAAATTGAAAAAGTTAATGTAACTAAGATGAATCAGATGACTCAATATAAATTGATGGCATTCAATTGAACATGTTCAACCTTAAATTGATTTAATAGTGTTATATGGTGTCTTGGCAGATTCCATATTTAAATCTATCCATAATTTTTTTTGTATTATCTATAACCAGGTGAACTTCTTAATATGAATGACATATAAATTTCATTATCTGCTTCCAAGATTGCTATATTTTTCATCATTATAATCATCATTCTTTAGATTATTAATCGACTCTGATTTCATCTGCTTACTGAAATTTTTTTCTTCAGAAATAAGCTTCGTTTATTTAGTAAAATATTTTGGCGTGTTAATATTTGAAATGCATTTCAATAAAAAGGTTTAAAAAAATCTTGTGAGTTTTTGTTAAAAATTAAAATTATTAATTTGGGATAAATAACAGTTCTTTTGCAGAGGAGTTCTATTTATTTTGGATAGACAATCTTAACGATATTTATGTTCTGATTCTTTTATTCTGTTACCTTTTTCAGATTGCATCATTTGATTAATAATTCAACTATATTGTTGTAAAATTTATTTTTCTTTATAAAAGGTATTAAAACTATTTCGTTTGTAGAAGTTTAAATCACTTAATGAAAACAGTAAAAAGTAACGCTTTCTAAATAACGCTCAAAATGATTAACTTTGCACAAATCATACTTTTAAAACATATCGTTTACATCTTAATTAATGCATGTTAAGAAACATGCTGTGCATTGTGTTTTCAAACAGGAGCAAAAGCAGTTTGTATGGCATCCAACATGATGTTTCTTTTTAGTGTGTTCTTCCCAATATCAACTTTAAGTATATATTATATGCCACTGTCGTGTACTGGTATTGTATATATTACCTTGCAATACCTGCACACATATACACAGTAGTACAGTAAGATTACAAATATACCCTTTTAGATGCTTCCGTTGTCTTGTTCTGAAGTTCTTAATCTGAATCTAAAATTAACCTGAAAATAAAATTAATTTGTTATCTCATATATATATGTTATGGTCAATGTGATTAATGAATAATTACTGGTAAAAGTGGTAAATCGATTCATCACATTGACCAGTTAGTGTGAATAATTATCAGTAAAAGTGATTGATTTATCATATTGACTGGTAATTATTCATATTAACCATAACATATATATACAAAGGGATGGTAATTAATTTGAACAATATTTACTATAAATACAACAATTAATAATAAATTTTTTACACCAGTAGTTAATTTTTTTTTTTTTTAGCTTACATTTTATAAAGTAAGCAATCAGCAGAAAAATAAATGCTTGTACGGCATTATATGCAAAGTTAATTACTATAACGATTCATTCATAGTTTGTGTTAATTAGACCTTTTTATTGGAATATTTTTATAACAAAATTGCATTATTAAGTAGGCAGAGTGCATCAAAAATGCTTTGTCTATCAATGGGCTGCTTGGATTAAAATTGTTTAGTTAAAATTAAATGTGGCTTCCAAATTTTGTTATAATTTATAAATAGTATGAAATTGCGGACTTTTTTTACTTTTTGACACATTTCCACAGAAATCTGGATTTCAGCGTTTTCGGCATTGAATTTTATCATACGTAATTTTCTTTTATATAATAATTCTACAATATTTTTAATATTTCAAGTACTTTTTGCATAAATTTCTTTATTTTATTGTTCAATTAATCATACTTATTTTACTTTTCGGGCTTCATGTTTGGTATGATTCATTCTTTATGAAGTTCAGCTTTTTTTGTTCCAAGCTTGTGTCATGTCTGAGAATTTTTAAGACAAAGCAATCTACTTCAAAATGGATTCGGTTACAGATGTGAATTAGTCTGTAGATAATTATAGTAAGAATGTTGTAAATATTCCACAATGTAACTGTCTTATTTAAGCTTTTAATAGGGTTATGATAGCTAGGTAAAATATCTAATTTGCATGTCATTGGAGTTTCATACGACTGATTCTTGATTCATGTCAAGGTCATTGTTCTGATAAGGGTGGTCTGATTCAGAAATCTGGTCACGAGTTAGTTATCTTCATGTTTGTGTGGTGTTGAAATTTGGAAAGTGGCTTACCAATTCATGCAGTTTTCTTTTGAACAGACAGCTAGCTGTTCTAGAGGGTCATTTCTGTTTAATATATGTAGGCATCAGATGGAATGACATAAAAAATATGAAGTGTAATTAGTCTAAGGATACTGTTCATCAAAAAGATTAACAAATGCCAGGTTGTACCCATGGAGAGTCATGATCTTGTCAAAATGAGGGATTTTTAGAAAAGTATTCAGTCACTGAGCCCTTTCTTTGTTAACATAATGGCTTGAAAATAATCTATGGGTCATTCTCCAGAAAATGTACCATTTGAACCAAAATATTTTCAGATTTCAAAACCTTAAATTTCCTTTTTTGTTCTTTCTTTTCTATATGAAACTTCTACTTACTAGAAGTTACCATGAGCAATGGCCCAATTAAATTTAAATTATTTTACTCATAAATAAAACATATATATAACCTTATTCACGGAAGTGATATAAAACACAAGAAAATTAATAATTACTACACTAAAATAAATTGTAAACATTTAATCAGCTCATACCGAGAATTAGAAAATAAAATTATTAATTATCTTATTAATTAATTATCTTAATATAATCAAAATTAAATATTGGGATTAAGATATAGCTTAAATTTTAGTCATTCACTTTATTAGTTTAAAATTTGTGTTTAATACATGTATAATATCAATGTACTCTCAAATTGCTGGCTAAAAACAATGCATCTCCCTTCCTCGACAATAAAATTGACGAGTTTGTCACGAAGGTGAGGAATCTTCTATAAAAATAGGCTTAGTGGATGCTTTTTTCAGAGGAAAAAAATTTATATTTTGCTATTACAATTTACACATGTTAAGCATATTGAAACAGGTAAAATTGTATTTTTATATTATTTTATATACCTGAACTTCAAGGTCACGGAGGTGAGATTTCTGAATAACCAAAATTGTTTCTTAAGAACCAAATCTATATCTACTTGTCTCTAAACCAAAAGTTAATTTACTTTTTGTAGCTGTAATAAACAAGATGGATGACATGCATCATGGGAAACAAAATGTGACAGCTGTACAGCCATTTATGAGTTAAAAAAATGCCATTTTATGTTTGTGTAACGGAGGTGAGAATTTATTGTGCAATACCATTCATTGTTGTTCTAAATCAAACTAAATCACAATATACAAATTTAAAATATGCTTCAACATTTAATATTTGAGACACTTGTGGCAGGAATAATAAATATTTAAATATGTTTTTTTTAATTAAACAAATTATTGAACGTTATTAACAATCACACCAGGCATATTATCAATTTGCCTGGTGTGATATTTGCCAGTATGCCAATTTTATATTATTATTTCACCATACAATTAGCACCTCCGTGGCATATCACAGAGGTGAAAATTCACATACTGTGAACTAAATAAATAATAAATTAAAGATCATCATAAAAATTTGACTGATTTAAATAGATACATTTTTACCACCGTTAAAAAACATAGTTAACTGAATTATTGTCTGCAGATTTTGCTGTAAAATGAATGTGACGGAAAAGGTACATTTTCTGGAGTGTATTTTTCTTAGGAAAGGAAATTTAACGACCGGATGAAGAATCTTCATTGTCTACAACGTTTATTTTTACTCGATTGTCACATAATGTCGTTGGATTTAAAATTCACGATGTTCAAGTGTGTATAATTTTGCATTCGAAGAAAGCGAAATAGTCAAAATGAAACATGTTTCGCAAGTGTTAAAAAGTGGTTTGTTCACGCACTGTTCTCAAACACAGTTGTGCATGGAAGAGGACAATGGAGTGACGCAATTTCGCAGTTTCGAATCAAAGTGGCGCCTCGTTTCGGCCTTGAAAATGTCATTATAGTTACGCGCTGATGAATTCGCATGTTTTTGTAAACTCCACCGTTATTTCCGCAAGGAAAATCATTTACTTTGTGAACAAAAGCAGTGGGTATGAACTTTGTGGGGAGCGAGGACATAGCAGTATTGTATAGCAAGGGATTCGGAAACCCTCCGCACTTTTGCGCATGCGCCGGGCGGAGTTATTTTCATCAATATAGGGGAAAGTGAAGGATGGAAAGGTGATGTTTACATTTTACTGAGCGTTATCTGACAAAGAACTCCGGAAATGCGCTCATATGACCCATTTCCTGAAACCCCTTTCCGGTGTAAAATCGTCCGAAAGTGGTAATCTCGGAATCTGTTGCTGAACAGTATATACCAGGGCTGACATTTTGGCCTTTTTAAGAAGCCCTTTTTTCAAAGCCTTTGTCCTTAGGAATTTTCATTTGGCCTTAAATTCATTTTTGACCTTTTTGGCTTTGTTTTCGTTAATGACTTTTAGAACAATTTTTAATTACTTATTCTATTTTTTTAAATAAATTTTTGCTATTACACATTGCAAATGATATATAATGAGATGTCAAACGAAATAGCTCCTGAATGAAACAAGGATGTTTTACATTTCTTTCACTTAAATTTTAGTTTAACAATAGAACATTGAGCATATGCATATCAAGTGGGATTCGTTTTCATGAAGGATAGATGTTTTTCTAATAGCAAATGATGTTTTCAATCAATTTTTCAAATTTGGCCTTATTTTTAAGAAGGTTTGGCCTTATTTTGCTATTTTGATCTGCCAACCCTGGTATATACAAATTGTTTGGGAAACAACTAACTGTTGAAACTAAACTTTGAAATAATAAAAGGTTTTTTTATTATTTATTTTTTTTAAAAAAACAACGCTTTTATTAGTGTACTTAAAAGTAGGAAATAATTTTTTTTAATGAAAAATTTGGGCAGAGGGGTGATGGATCAAAACAAAACCGTGAAAACGCGAGGCTTTGATAAAAATACTCTTAAGTGAATTGCAGTTTTAATCGCATTCATAATATACATTAGAACTCCGGGAATCCGAACCCGAGGAATCCAAAATTTCGGACATCCTTTATTAATTTTTCTGAAAACTTTTTACTGAAAAATGAAGGGAAAATAACAATTACGAATGAGAAACAAAGCGAATGTTCATTCCCAACTTAAAAACTAAAAACTCGCTTCGAACGGTCTTTAAGAATGAATAGAGCACCTTAATTAGTAGAAGCAAACTCAGATATCTTCTTTTTACCCTCAACTTGTTTGCCCACGGATCACCGAGCACCCAGAGTCAATACTCTACTGCATTTGGTATATCAAGAGTTTTTTACCGAATTTCTCGCAATCCGAACAAAGGTCGGTATTGTGTTTCAAAAATATAATGCTTTTAAAAGATATCAGAATGAAATTGATACAAAAAAAAGACGGCATCGATATTGTTAAACACAAACGAATGCGTGTATAAACTTGAGTTTGAAAATAAAACAAGCACGTTTCAAAATTTTTAGTTCATGTGTTAAACTGAAACATAAAGTTTATATAATTTGCGAATTAAACTCTTTATGTCGACCAGGGGTTCTCAACCTATGGTACATGTACCAATAATGGTACATTTTTTTTATTATTTTTGGTGGTAGAATTTTTACTCAAAATATAAATGAATGTAAAATGTCGCCCCTTTTAACCTTTATTACTAATGTCAGACATGACACATTTCTGCGGAAACGCTGAATTCAGCTTTTTTCGGCATCGGATTGTATCATCCTGAAATTTTTATTATTTAATAATTCTACATTATTTTAAGCACTTTTTGTATAAATTTATTTATTTTATTGTTAGATTAATTATACTTATTTTACTTCTAGATATTTATGTTTGGCACGATTCATTATTTAAGAAGTTCAGCTTTTTTTGCTCCAAGCCTGTGTCATGTCTGTAATGTACTTATAGCATTTTGTCCGTTATTTTTATAAAACTGAATTCTAGTTACAAGGTTCCAGTATAATCGTCTTTACTGCACGTGACAAAATAAATGCAGATGTGAAAAATTAGAAGAAAGCACGTGAAAAGGAAGAAATTTACTTTACTTCCAACATTAGAAGAATTTTCTCAGAAAAAAAAAATCTTTCTTTGGCCGAGTAACTAGTTGAAATTATAGAAAAACGCCGCATAGGACGTTAGCAAGTTTCATTCCTACTTTCCTGAAAATTTAGAAAAGCAAAGTTAGATTTTTTCTATTTCCGATACTGTGCTCGATAATGTTTCAGTTCAAGAAAGAGACAGCAGCTTTTAGATATTTTAGAAATTTCGTGACTGAGTTTGTAAATGAGAACTTATGCAATTTTTGAATTAAACCAGCGGGAGTGGTCTCCCCTAAACTTTCTCGTATACTTCTCGAAAAAGGCGCTGCTTCCCCTCCCCCGCGTGGATAAAAAAATTCGAACCTATTGTAACCCAGGATCCAATGACTATCAGAAAATATTTAGGTAAAAAATCAAATTTAAAGAGATGCGTTCCGATTAAATGCGTACCGATTTCTACTCTTTCTTGGCTCAAGGACAATCTTTCCGCGTGCACAGATTGCTACCAAGTACGCATGCGCATGGAGAATCGGATGAAAACAAAAGCGCCAAGCAGGAGTCAATAAATATCGTGCGCAGAAGATTGCGTTATGTACGCATGCGCGTGGATTCGTTGGAGATGCGATTATACAGACCGACAGACAGTCAACCCTTTGACGGATTTGGCCCAAAATTTTATACGGACCTACATTCATGACGATAAAACTGTGTACCAAATTTTAGCCATCTAGCTATTCAAGTTTTTGAGTTATAGTGTTCGCATGACTTCGGACATACAGACAGACAGACTTCCCTTTGACGGATTTTATCCAAAATTTGATAGAAACCTACCAATTATGTTTAAAGACCACATACCAAATTTCATCCCCGTAGCTCTAATAGTTTTTGAGTTATCGTGTTCACAGACAGACAGACATAATTCCAAAATTGTGTTTTTCGGACTCAGGGAGGTCTAAAACGTGGAGATTCGTCAAAATCTCGAGTTCGAATTTTTTGACGATTACAATACTTTCTCTTTGTATACTTCGTATACGAGAAAGTAAAAAAGCGCTGAATCTATTTATGACTTGACGATGAAACTTTTAATGCCTTTCAGCACATTCTATCTTTACGAAACTGGATTTTCAGCCATGCTATTGATTATAAATAAATATAGGCCACGGCTACAACTTGAAACTGATTTATGATTGAAATGAATGGAGATAATACCGACATGTCGAAACTGGTTAGAATGAAACAGGCTCGGCCATCGTATTAATTTTCATCATTCACAAATCTTAATCTTTATATATAAAAGGCAAATACCTTGACTCACTCATCATGAAATCTCCCAAACCACTGGGACTAGAAACTTGAAATTTGGCGGGCGGTTGCTTCTTGGGTAGTAGGTGCTCACTAAGACAGGATTTTTCGAAATTTTAATTAAAATTTAAATTATTTAGAAATTACCTTAAATTTTAACGTTTTTCGGGAATAGCTTCGGATCCTATTATCGCAAAAAAACCATTTTTACATCATCTTACAGATAAAAAAAAAATTAGCTTTTCAATGACACCGATCTTATTTTCATGCGACATTTTGTTCAATTTTAATTAATGTTTCAAAATGTTTTAAAACATGAATTGTAACAATGTTTTTATTGTTGTAAATAAAATTTAAACCATCTCATTATTTAAGCGAATCTTTTATTCACGCGTTTTTACAATTGTTACGGTTCGTGATAATATGAATTGTTTTCTTGGGAAATTAATTCCAAAGCAGAATTTTCACTCTTTCCATTGCTGAAATATTTTATCGCACCTGCTTCAAGATAATATTTTCTTTAACGCATGGCAACGGACATTTCAATTCAGGTTTTTTGTTTTGTTACTTTTTATTTTCGTAGAGGAAAAATTAGGGATGTAACGAATATTCGGCAAGCCGAATAGTAAGCAGATATTCGGCGAATATATTTACGATAATCATTTTTTAATGTGCTTTAAAATACACATTTAACAAAGAATATTGCGGAATTACATTTTAGTACATTGATTATCAAAAAATCACCTCACATTTACCCACTTTTATCTGCATAAGTGTATTTATTAAAGTTACATATAATTTATGATTGCGAAGCCTGAAATTATTATTTGCAAGAACAATAATGTTTCAGCATTTTTAGGAGCGAGTCTGTTTTGTTTGGCTTTATACACGTATAATATCAACTAGGGATGTTGCGAATATTAAGTACTAGCAGTACGCGCACGGCGTTGCCCGTGGAATCGGGACTTCAAAAAAGTGGGTGGAAAAAAATGCCCACAATGGCAGGAAAAAGTTTAGAAAACAAAATCAAAACAAGAAAATACACATTATTGATATTCCCGCTTATTTTTCTTTGCGAATGACGTCACCTGCCGCGGAGAAGGTCACGTTGCAACAATGCATTGTGGGATGGTCCGGAGAAGCTCTCGCTGTTAAATCTCGCTACGAAAAAACTGTTTAAACCGACCAGGGAAAAATTAATTTTTAAAAAACGAAAAAAGATATTTTAACAGTTCTTGTTTTAAATCCGACATAAACGTTCCATTTATAGGCTGAAAAAAAATGAAAATTATAAAGATGTTAGAACGTCAGATGCGATAATTTAAAGAAATCTTTTTTAAAAATTACCATAAAAGTGACTATTTTTCAAAAATTTCTCAAAATTCAGTAAATTACGTTAGACGTACGAAACAAACTTCATTAGAACGGAAATCGTTTGTTCTTTCCGATGGTGTAACTGTTTTTCCGCATTCGAAGCCATGCTATTGAGAAATGAGTGCGAAAAATCACCCCAAAAGACATAAAATATTAAATAAAAATTTTTCTAGTTTAAATTTCAAAATTCCGGCTTCGAGGGGCATTCAGTCACCATTACGACTACGTGTATGCCTAATTTCATGGCTGTAAGTGCGATAGAATCGTCTGGACATCGCAGACAAACACACACGCACACAAACATTGCCTTTTATAAGTATCGATGAGGCCTATTCAGCCCTTTCCCAAATTTTCCTACTGACCGAATGCTAAACAGATATTCGGCAGAATAAATTCTGGATAAAATGTTTTAAATATATTTAATAAAGAATATTGCAGAATTACATTCCGGTACATTTATTATAAAAAGAAATCTAACATTTATCCAATTTTAAGTTGCATAGTACATAAGTGTATTACTAATATAATAGACAAGATCCTCCGGTAACGCTCTGACGTCACCAACAATAAAACTCGCCATAGCACTGCGAGACGTTAAACAGCATTATTTCATTGTTAGAGAACCTAAATTTCAGTCATTTTAAATTTAAAAGAGTAATTATCGTTCTAATTTCAAATTGAATAGCTCTAAAATAGTGAAATAAAATTTACTATCGATTGATATAAAATTTATCTCGCTATGATCTATAGTTCCCGAGAAATTTTAAATTGTATTAATCCTATATTTCAAATTAATTTCCGTTTTTTAATAGAAAGTAGTAAATTACGTCAGTGGTATATCATGCGCGTGATATAGTTTGGACGCCAAATTGTATCTGAATGCAATCGTGGCGATGTTGTTTTCTTGCCAAGAATTAAATTAGCCACCAGTGACGTGAATCTACCATTCGTTCTCAACCGCCGCCAGTTCCCGTTAATTCCATCTTACACGATGATTATCAACAACTTTCGAACATGTTGGAATTTACCTCGATGAGCCTGTCTTTTCACATGGACAGCTCTATATTGCACTTTCAAAGTCTAGGATTCCCAATCACGTTAAAATTTACACAAAGACATCTGAAGTACAAGGAAAATTATTAAACAACGAAAAATGCTTCACACGGAATCTGGTTTATTTACCAAGAGTTTCTTGAATAAAGAAATATTTAAATAATATGTAAATAAACAAAAAATATTTTCTGTCATAAAACATATATTTATTTTGTTTTCAATCAATGTTAAACATTTCTCTCGCATATATATATATTTAAACACGTAAAATTTGAAGGGAAATCTCGAATGAAGAGGCAATTTGCACCCGTCAAACCATGACGGGTGATTTTCTAGTTTAATAATGTTGCGTATAATTTATAGAAGTATGTTCCTTATGGTTTCTTATATATTACCAGCTTCAGAAAATAAACAGTCACTATATATTACTTGCAGGTGCTGAAAGATATTTTCTTGCTAACCTTGGAAATTTTTCCACCAACTAATTGGAAACTTCATCCAATCTATTAAAAGTCCTTTAACAAAATAGGAATTTACTTCTAGTAATTTTAATTTATTCATTCAATTTTCTTCTGTGTTTGTCATTGTCATGTTCTGCAATGATGGCTCTTTTATTTCTTTGAAGCAATCCCAAAATGAAGGAAGTTTCTCATTTTTTATTATTGAAATTAAGGTATTTAAAATATTACAAATATATATGAAAATAGTAACATTTTTTTAAATACACAAATAATAAAAACTCAGTTTTATTTAATCTTCTTAAATTTTTTTTCATTTAAAATGTGGTATTCGGCCTGAAATTTGGCCGAATATTCGGTTATCCGGCCAAATCACTATTCCTTACATCTCTAGAAAAAATATGCTCCAGTTATGGGACGAACCCCGAAACTTAATGTTTAATGTTAATTTAGGACATAACGAGAATTGACTTAACATGATTAACGAGAATTGACTTAACATGACTAACGAGAATTGACTTAACATGATTAACGAGAATTGACTTAACATGATTAACTTAGATAGGATATATATATATATATATATTGAAATGATTTAAATTGCAGTTTTGGCATTCTATTTACATTAGACAGTCGGTTGAAAATAAGCAGGATTAAAGCAAAGTAACTTCGGATTAAAAACCAGTTTTGTTCGTTGAAAACCGACAGGCATTTAAATGCAACGAAATAGTGTGAAGAACTATATTTAAAGGGTAAAGAAGTCTGTTTTAATTTGAACACGAGATGTTGAATCTTTCTTACGAGCTCTTAAAATAAGGAATAAAAAAATTGAAACGAAATAAATGTTTAAAAAAGAGTTGTTACAACAAACTTTTATTAGTGTTCTGAAAAATAGATTCTTTTCATTTTCTGAATTTTAGTCTTTGATTTTATAATATAAATATTATGGAATCTTGATATTTTTTTCAAACTCTCTGCTAGGTGGCGCCATTTGTATGATATCGGAATTAAACAAAAATTAATCGATGAACTTCAAAACATTAAAATGGTACATTGCCAACGAGAACACACAAGTGTACAAAATTTCAAATGTCTAGCACATCAGGAAGCGAGGAAAAATTCTATTATAAAATTTCCCATCTTTACAAACACGAAACAAATCAAGTTAAATAAAAGTGGATAAAAACGAAACGAGAAAAAAAAAATGGCTTTACTGGTCAATTTTGTCAGATCGTATTATGTACCTGTAAAAACTACAAAATTACCTTCGAATGCTTTTTTTCGGTACTTTCTTCCTCTTTACAGAAGAGAAAACTAAAATTAATGATTTACAGTTTGTTCAATCGTTATGACAATGTAAGTAGAGGAATCTGTTACAACGATCAGCAAATGTTCCTACCGGTATTTACTTGAAAATAAAATAGAATACTAAGGCGAGAATAAATGGAACTTACCCTTGATCTACGTACGTAAGCAGACGACCGTTACTCTCTGGATATAGCGACCATCAAATATACCCGCTAGCCTTTATATGAATATTCAAATAGAATACTCATTTTACTTTTGTTTAAAAGTTTGAAGACACGAAGAATGAAATATTTAGGAAACTGCATCTAGAAGCCTTCTTATCTGTTCGATTGCCAACTGAGGTCCATGATAAGCTGCCTTATCTTATTATCGGAGTTCTTCGCATTGCGATGCACACACACTCTGTTCACTTGACAAATGTAAGTCTATGTGTGCTGCTGCCACCTATTAAAAGAAATAAGAAATGTATGTGGAATTGCTATCGACGATGGTTGAAACTCCATTTTAAATTTCTGGAACACTAGGGTAGAATAAAATCGGACGTAAATTTAATAAAAATAAATTTTATTAGAGAACTAAAAAGTTGCAATTTATTTTGATTATTTTCTACTCTATAATCTTTAATTTATTATGATAATCATGGGTCGGTCCAGACGAAAATTGGAGCCGTTTTGCTGCCCCTTCACAAAATTCCATTTCATGAAAACGGCCCCTTCACGAAATTCCACTTCATGAAAACGGCCCCTTCAAAAAATTCCACTTCATAAAAACGGCCCTTCACAAAATTCCTCTTCATAAAAAACGGCCCCTTCACAAAACTCAAATTCACATAAAGTATAGAAATATGACTGCTAAAATTGAAGGTTTGGCTAAATTTTATAAGGCTAAAATCTATTTTTCACAAAAATAATTTATTTTTCACAAAAATATTTTTATTTGTCACAAAATAATTTTTTTCCCACACAAATATTTTTTATTTTCACAAAAATGAGCCCGTAAAAAAACCTGGATCGACCCTGATAATTATTATGGAATCTTGACATCAATTGTTCTCGAATTAACCAACCAGGTGGCACCACGCGTATGAAATCAAAATTTAATTAAATCCATCGATTAACTAATAATTAAGTTCTCCAAATATTAAAATAGTGTATTGTCATCGAGGACACAAGAGTGTACGAAATTTCAAAACTATCACATTGGGAAGTTAGGGAAAAATCGATTATAAAACTACATCTTTAAAAAATGAAGTCAAGTTAAATAAAAGTTTTTGATTAATAATATTATTCGATAGTTCGATTATTTTATAGATGTCCTCTATTCGTTAAGTTAAAAAAAAGTGTCTAATAAGTCTCGTGAGCATGAAAAACCGATCAGTCAGTCTTTCAAAATTTCAACAGTTTTCACGTTTATTTTTGCCTTCATTTTCTTTACCTATGGTTCGTTTAGGTAGAATAAAGGTGGGAATGTAGGTTGCTTTCAAATCTTTGAATTTAAAGGAAGGGGAGAGAGCTCTGAACATGTTACTCAAAACAATTAATGCTTTCAGTATCATGACTGTCGACGATACAACCTGGCATTTGTTAATCTTTTTGATTAACTGCATCCTTAGACTAATCACACTTCATTTCTTTTATTTCGTCCTATTTGATGGCTAGGGGAAGGTGGGGTAAAATCGGGTAGCTATGGTTCGAAGTATTGTTGGAGCTAAAGTATTCGACATAGAGCTCTCAAATTTTATTAATATATTCATTGTTTATCCGAGTACAATATATCTTTCCAAAAAAGGCACAGTATCATTACTTATTTTATCATTGATTTTTTTTAATAAAACATCCCAAACTACCCGGTTTTACCCCGCTAGTGGGGTAAAGCCTGGTACTCATGTTAACGTTATGGGAAATTAGGAAAACTCGATTTTCAGTTGAAAAGTTGCAATCGTTTTTATTTTATATGACAATTTAAGAACATTAGTTACAAAATTCACATGTAAAGCAGTTGTCTTCTTCCTCCGCGAACTGCAGCTTTCGTGGGCACAGCTAAGACAATTTTTCCATTGGATTAACCCGTCTTCTTCATTTAAATGAGAAAATATAAATCACAAAATATAAACAATTAACGTCTGAGGTGTTTTTATCGTCTTCATCGGAGGAATCATCGATATTGACTGTCCCGGTCTTAGCCACTTGGAGTACCCGGTTTTACCCCGAGTTCAGAGGTTATAGAAAACGATATAGAACCGCGCAACAATTTGAGTAAATCCTTATTGTTTGATAGGGTATGAAATGTTAGTAAACGTATAATAAGATGGACTGAATATAGCTTTTATAACTGTAATGATTATTAAGTAAGGATAGGTTAAAATCAAACAAACATCAGAGAGCTGACGTTCTAAAACAAATGAACCTTCACAGATGCAGTGAATTCAACAGCTACAACACGCCACTATGACTGTTCCTTTTTCTTGACTAGTAGAGTGAAATTCAGTGTCTGTCTGCTAGATAGGAGAAATAAAAGCGTCAGAATCACTGGTACCCGGTTTTACCCCACTCTCCCCTACATATAATTAAGAAATCTGACTCTCTAGAAAAGGTTGAAAGTTAACATTTAAAGTCGTTACAGCTCATTGAGTAGCAATAAAATGAGTAAAGTGAATTCTAGCGATCTACTGATAAAATAAATATGCTATTATCTTATTTATACTTTAATAGGGTCACGATATCTGCGCAAAAAAATAAGTGATTGGACTCTATTGAAGAGAAAATCACATGGATGGTAAACCGCTTTCCAAATTTCAACAGCACATAAACATGAGGATAACTAACTTGTGGCCATATTTCTGAAACAAACCACGCTTATAAGAACACTGATCTTGACATGAATCATGATTCAGTCATATGAAACTCCAATGACATGCAAATTAGATATTTTACCTATCTATCGTAACCCTATTAAGAGCGTAAATAAGATAGTTACTTTGTGGAATATTGAATGTGTATGAAACTCCAATCACTTATTTTTTTGCGCAGATATCGTGACCCTATTAAAGTATAAATAAGATAATAGCATATTTATTTTATCAGTAGATCGCTAGAATTCACTTTACTCATTTTATTGCTACTCATTGAGCTGTAACGACTTTAAATGTTAACTTTCAACCTTTTCTCTCCACTCTTGAGCCGAGAAATATAGGAATTACGATTCAACATACATATATTAGTTACTAGCAGTACGCGCATGGCATTGTCCGTGGAATCAGGACTTCGACAAAATGGGGGGGGGGGGGGGGTGAATGCCCACAATGACACGAAAAAGTTTTGAAAACAAAATCAAAACAAAAGATACACTTTATTGATTTTCCCGCTCATTTTTATGGCGATGAATGATGACATTAACTAATAATTTTTAAGCCCGTAAAAATTAATGCTTAGTTACGTAACTGTTGGAGATAATCGGTCGTGTCGTAAAGGAACTATAATTTTTTGAGTATTCCTGTGCCTCAAGGTGGACATTTGTATGACGTCATTTTCTGTATGATGTTGGCGTATATAAAAGGCCTGCGGATTCTCTGTGTTATGCGGATCGGAATGGATATGCATTCGATTCGACCATGTAATCACTTGTGCTCATTATGTTGCTGCTAGAACATAGTGTTTTTGTATATAATAATTTAACAGTTTTCTTGTAATGTTTATCAAGATGATAAACCCAACTCAAATAAATGCATCTTATTAGAAGAAAAATGGACTCTCTCGCCTTTATGCGTACTCTGTCGTTTCTCTGTTTTCCAACAGTAACCTGAGGAAACATCAGTTGCAAACAGTTGTTTGAAGGTATGTATTATTACAGGGTTCCCACGGTCCTTGAAAATCCTTAAATACTACTTGAATTTTATTTGCCTTACTCAGTGCCCTGGGAAAGTACTTGATTTTTCGTTGGGTCCTTGAAAAATAAGCTAATTGACTATCCAATATCTTTTGGGACATAAGAAAAAACCAGTTTGTTACTTGGTTTTACTTTGCCATTCCATCACCAGAAAAAGAATGTTTGCATGGGAAAAATGGTGACAATCATCAATCTTTTCTTTTTTTTTGTATATTCCAAGGCAGCTTAATTTGACAACAGAGTAAAAACTACAGAGGTGGTATTTCTCTGTCGAGTAAAATAGTCCTGCAATTATGCTAATTTATTTCGTAAGTAACTCATATATTTGAGCAGAACTTTGTTTTAATTACCAATAACCGATTTTCTCTGCAATGAAATCTGTTTTCAAAATGTGTGTTATTTCATTTCATAGAGCCAGGCAAGTCTGCATTCATGTTATTTCATTTCATAGAGCCAGGCAAGTCTGCATTCATGTGAACGCAATAACTCAAAAACTTTAATAGTTAAATGAATAAAATTTGATACAGAGTTTTATCATTAGAATTGTACATCCGAAAAAAAAATTTATTTCAAAAATAAAAAAAATGATTAATTTGATTTAAATTTGTCATTTGCATTTTTATGTCTAAAATATATAATTTTGTGGTCCTTGAATTTTCTTTAAAATGTCCTTGAAAAGTCCTTGAATTTTTTATTTCAGTAAGAGTAGGAACTCTGTATTTAAATACCTTCAAACTTTGTCATGAATAATAATGTGAGAGATTTTAGTCCATGGCCGATTATCCAATCACTCAAATAATAATCATTTTCATGCTTAACCTATTAACGCCCATCTTAATTCGAAGCATAGATTTCAGTAAAATTCTTTTTAAGTTTGTTAAAAACACGGAGATAACTCTCTGAAGTAAAATTTAATTCCTGTTTTTTTTTGTGTGTGTGTGTATGGATTTGTTAGGATTTTCGGTATAAATTCTTTCACTAAAAAAACTCCACCTTTTTAATAGGTATGTATAAAAGATTTTTAAATGTAATAAAATATTTAAAAAATTAATAATAATAAAGTTTACTTACGAATTCCTAGCATTACTTCGCAAATTAATCAAAGGAAAGAATAAATATTTCAAAATGGCGGTACTTTGACTTTAAGTTTCTAAATACGTATTGACTTCTTAGGCTAAGCAAAAAAAGAAACATTGAAATGCGATCGGTTTAGCTACGTTAGTGAAATGCAACGCTCGGTTAAGCAACTCGAACAAGAAACCAATTTTTAAAAATTTGAAGTATTTTTTTAATCAAAATATTTTCTTTGAAATAGAATTTAACAGAACGGAAATATTGCGTAAAATATAAGAATTATTCATCACTATTGTGAGAAAACATAATAGTTAAAGTTTGAGGTAAACCTGGAGTTTGGGGTGCGTACTATTTTCACGCCAATTTTCTTTGGCGCAATTTTATTAGCCATCGCCAAACACTGTTTAGGATAGTGTTCCTTAAACATCGATACTATCGAAGCCAAGTCGATAGTATCGAGTTTTCGAAACTATCGACTGAAACTATCGATAGTTTCAGTCGATAGTTTTAAAGCTATCGACTGAAACTATTGACTGTCCATAGTATTGCTTCTATTTAGTGGCGGGTAGTGTATTGTGTCAGTGGGAGTGATGTATTATTTAATACCTATCATTGATGCATTTTTGTATAATTTAAATATTGGCCTTTTTGTTCAATTTTGGATAGTTTAATAAATTGGTTTTTGACTTGATGTAAGCAAGTTTTTATATATATGGTACTGAATTTTAATTTATCTTGCAGTTCTAGTCCTTAGTTTTGAAACTATCGATTGTTTTCTCTCAAGCAACAAGTCTATGTATTGTTATAGGGGGTGCTTTAAGTAATTATACCACTGAGATTATTGATACATTTTTGCATTATTCAAATTTTACCTTTAATTTCCCATGTATTTACTCTAGATTGTTTTCAAACTATCGATAGTTTTTGTTCAAGTAATAAATAGATCGAGGAATTGATCTTGGATTACTGAGAAATTTTTATACTTCGTATCTGTACATATGTATGGAAGTAACGTACGTAGTACATAGGTATTTAAAGTACTAAGTTCACACGCATGTAATGTGATAAGTATGTAGATGAGTATTTTAGGTACTATAAGTACACATATAACGCACAACGTCGTTATGTATATATGTTAAGTACTAAGTTTGTAAGTAAAAATTTACAGATATACGTACGTATATATGTACGTTCGTATATGTGTAACGTCCGTCCGTCTGTATGAATGTAACTTACGTATATATGTATGTAATGTACGTTCTATGCAAGGAACGCTCATACGTTTGATTGCACGTATGTATTTACGAATCATGATTACGTATGTAACGTACGTACGTATGTGTGAAACATACATAAACTTAGTACGTTACATGCTTACGTACGTATATTACATACCTATGCAAATATGTTACTTAGATTAGTACGTACGTTACATACATATACACATTTCATACGTAAGTAAGTTGCATACACAAGTACTTACGTTATAAACGTACGTACGCTTCCGAACGTTGCATACGTGCATATGAAACGTTCCTAGGTAAGTAACGTACGCGTGTACGTACGAAGGTATCTATATAATGCACATACATATATAATGTACGAAAGTATACAGGTTACGTATATACGTATGCATGCCACATCCGTACTTTCATAGTACATTTACATACTCAGTTTTTACATACGTACGCATGTACGTTACATATGTAATCATGTTTCATATATACTTACGTTACATACGTACTCACGTTTCATATATACTTACGTTACATACGTACTCGCGCTTCATATATACTTTACATACGTACACACGTTTCATATATACGTTACATACGTACGCTCGTTTCATATATACGTATGACGTAAGTTACATATGTACGTTTCAGACGTACGTTGCATATGCACTTACGTTTCATGCATATTCACGTTATATACGTACTCGCGTTTCATATATACTTACGTTACATCCGTACTCATGTCTCATTTATACCTACTATCGATAGTTTCAAAACTATCGACTGAAAGAGCACCTATCGATAGTATCGCCTGAAATAAAACTATCGATAGTTTCAGTCGATAGTTGGGAAAACTATCGACTGACTATCGATGTTTAAGGAACACTAGTTTAGGATGAGCAGTGAGTTTTTTGTAGGTCTCCTGCGCATCCGATGACTACGGCATCTCAGAACGAGAGATTGAGCACGCAATGCCTTCGGCATTGCAAGAGTGTACCGGGCAAATTTTTTTAACTTAAGAAAACATCAGCGGCTTCGCTTTCAGCAAAGCGGGCCCCTCGTAGCTTCGCTTTTTCATTGAGAAACGAAACACACAAGGAAAGCACGAACTCGGGAAAAACACGACGTCTGAAGACGATGGACGTAGCAAGGGAAACAGAAAAAAACATTCCTGGTTCGATATTTGGAAGCCATAATCAGCAACACAGAGAAAGAGAATCAGCAAATTCGATGAACGAAAATCTTAGAGAAGCGAACGGTTACTGAAAAAAATCGTTTGGTAAATGATCAAAAATTCTAAACGAAGTATTATTCCAATTCGTACGCCGAACAATCAAATCGAAGAGAGCAGACAGTGATCCAATGGAAATTAGGCGAAATTAAGGGCATCCACCGTAGACCGGTAAACAAATCGATGTCGGCGCATGCGCAAACGACGCCGAAAAAATTTTCAACTAGCATCCAAAACAAATGTTCTGGCACTCTCTCTCTCTCTTGGCGACAAACAATTGGCGAGCTTAAGAAAAACGAAGTGAGTACGCACCCTAAACTCCAGGTTAACTAAGTTTGAGACCTAATAGTTACAACTAAAGCATCTGCCAAGTTATAGGATAACGCCATTAAATCTGTTTGAAGCTGGACACTTTTAATCACAAGTTAAGGAAACTAAGTCACAATGAATGTCCTTCCTAAGTCACAAGAAAATTCCTTAACATTCATTAACAATTAAAATACTTTATGAATGTGATTGCAATTCCAGTTTGCTTAGAGTATTTTTATAAGCGATCTTTTGTTTTGACCGCTAAATTTTTGCTAAAAAAATTAGTTTTTACTTTTTAGTATACTAATGTAAAAGTGTTTTTAAAAACATTTTTTATTACTTATTTTTATCTGTTCAACGCTCGGTTTATTGTTTACTGATTAAGGGTATGCGAAAAGATTAAAGAATGGGCATTCTTTTGTTCTCTCTCTTTGTGGCATTCTTTTTTTATCACTGAATAGAAGTTGGCTTTTGTTTTCAAAAATCTTAAATAGTGAAGATTACAACGTTTCAGGCAGCTGATAAAACATTTATGTAATGAATCATTTCGTGTTTATGTAGGAAAGGATGATCAATCAATTTTTCTTCTTGATATGCAATGGTTATATAATAGGAGAGACGAATGCCTATTATAAAACAGTCATATAGACTCCCTCTATCTGAAAATAGATGCATTATTCATTTAAAAAATATTAAAGATTAATGCACAATGCGATAAATAATTTAGCTATGGTAGTCTTGTATTTTCCTGGCAGTAACCGTTAAGTAACACGTGCTAGTGAACAAACATTTAGATTCAATTTAGTCAGAAATTTTAAATTAGAAGAAAAAAATATTTTGTTTAAAATAAAATAATAACCACTGTATTTAAGAAATGAACGATTTTGAGGAAAATAGTGTTGTTTTGCAAAGAAAGTGTTACGAACCAAAGCAATTGCTCTCTGTTTTCAGATGCGGAAATACTTCTCGCTTTTGCGCATGCGCCGGTCGGCTATGATTTCGCCAAAATAGGGGTGAAATGAAAGAGGGGGAGAGGATGTTTATTTATTTATCAAGCCATGTATAGAAGTATCACATAAGTTTCGAGTTCAACCAAAATTGTACGTTTCAAAAAGAAAGTAAATATCAACATTGGAAAAGTATAGCTAACTCTCCTATCAAGGAACTCCGGACTCTTCTTGCTCAGGAGTGGCGCTAGTGTCTTCCCGACGGGGGAGGCACGATCTCCCTGACAGGGGGGCCACGACTTGCTGTACGAGGGGAGGAGTGCAATGAAATTGGTCTCAAATTTTTGCCAGATCTTTATTTATCTACCAGTTGAATATCCCGTTGCGTGAACGGGGTACAAAAATTTTCCCCGACGGCACAGCATCCCCGACAGGGGAAGCCCTCCCCCTCGGTCCCCCCACTGGCGCCACCCCTGTTCTTGCTCACTGCGTATCACCCCTCTGCGGATTAAATTCGTCCGAAAATGATGGACAGCGGGTTTCTGAAACAAACAATAACTGAAATTCTTTAAATCAATAGGGCAAATTCTTCGTGGGATACGGTTACTAGCAAATTTAACACGTTCTCAAGAAACCTCAAGACGCGTTCCGACGGCCGGTCTTTCGTCGAAATTGGTCCGCGTTTCGCTTTATAACCCGTCGTGGGAACAGAAAGAATCGTTGTTGCTCGGGGGATTGTGGGGTGATGCGTAATTTCCCGTTGGTAGTCGGGAAATGATGGGACATCAAAGGCTTGTGAATCGATGAATGGCAAACCTCGGTACGGCTGCCGAGAGATTTGCCAAACCACGCGCTGTGGGAAAAAAGACTTTAGACAAAGCCAGATGCTACTTCCAGTGAAATTGCTTTACATTTCAAATTATGCTTATGTGTACCGTCAGTAAACTTGCTCTCTCAGATAATATTGCAATGACCTGAAAATTTATTCCATAAGTTGGGACAAAAATTATTTCGAAATTTTAGGACAGAGAAAGTAAAAAAAAAAAAAAATTTTAAGTTAGGTTCTGAAGAGTTCGCCTTCCTGTTTTATATATATACGTAGAAAATCGTCATAAGTGTATGCATATATGTACGTAGAAAATGGTCATGCGTGTATGTATATATGCAATAATCTCACTTAATTTTATTTCAAATTCTAATATTATATATTTTAAATTCTTAATGTATTCCAAAATCACTTTTCTAAAACTCCAGTTTCGTTCTATTTCCCACTCTGAAGGTATATTAAATCTCTCGTCTTGGCATATTTGTTACTAAAAGAATATTTTAATCGTCTCCACGCGTACACAACTCGCGAAATCAGCGACTTATTGCCGCCATGCATTTTCCCTAAAACACTTACGTAATATACTAAAAATAGCTATTATTCCCTTCACTTTGATGACATGTCTATCTTTTAAATCCCTACCTGAGAAAAAGCAGGGATCTTCTGTTCACTTTTGGCTTAAAACTTAAACGGAGATGTACGTACATTCCGTCTCTCTCCGATAATAAAAAGAAATTAGTTAATAACTCGGTCTGTTTTATTTTATTTAACGACTACAATTACGAATACATTTTAGCTA